>SSNS01000316.1:5192-26869 GCA_006937985.1 Aphyosemion australe | reverse complement strand
CGGCGCGCTTGAATCATTAAAAAAGGATTCAAGGAATTTATTCCAACCATTCGTTTCAAACTTTCAGCCCTATTAGCTCTGTTAGCAATTAGTTGACCGAATTTACCGTTAAAATCCCCAGTTAACCGGTTTTAAACAAATGGAAAACGTGCATCCTAGCATGAGAACGTACTACCTACCTTTATCTTTAGCCCGTTAGTCCTGAATTGGGCACCTGATGGTTTAGGCCTTTTTCTGTCCATCTCGTTTGGCACTCGACTCAATAAACAGGTTTCCAATCACCAACCAGGAGTCAAGACTAAACCAATTGACCTTGGTGGGTGACCACAAAATCCTTTTGTTTTTCCTCTTTTTTTGGCCATTTCACACAATTCAGAACAACGTGAAGGAATTATAAGCCTGTATTTATGATATTATGAATTAAATGTGCGTTATAAGGAAGAACATCAAGGTGTGATTGACTTTAGCCACCTTATACAGTTGATTCAGACCCCCCCACCCCCGTCCGTTTCATTTGGGAGAGACCCAGAGGTGAAATCCCCCGCGCCCCTCCCTATTCTCTTCTTCACACACACGGCGCTCGCCTGAACCCTCTCAGTCAGCAGGAGCGCCTGCAGCTGCAGGGGGCGCCAACGTGCTGGTTCCAGTCCAGACACAGATATGACAGGTAATAGAAAACCATGCTGCGGCGCGCAGGTTTTTTTCTTCTTTTTTTTTTTTTACTCAGCGATTGTGCGCCCCCTAAAAAATGCCGCCCCGGGCAGCCGCCCGGTCTGCCCGTGCCTAAAACCGCTACTGAGTACAGAAGAAGCCGTGGAGCGTTTTTACACCTGAATTCACTCTTGCAGCTCGTGTCTGCGTATACGTTTATCTGAAGAGGAGAAAATCGTTAAACATCACAGAAGCAACGATTTATTTTCAATACTGTTTCCAACAAGGCAGCGTGCAGATAATGATGGCAGACTCCATCCTGTTTGATTGCCCCTACAGCTTTTGTTCCTTATCCTAACCATTTTATTACATAAACGATCACTGGAGACAAAGTTGAAAAATAGGTCAAAATGCAATGATTTCAATATTATATTCACATTAGGGTGTAAAAACAAAGTGTTATAAATAAAATCACAAAAATTCCATTTGTAGGAATGCTTTTGAAAGATACAGAAGTAAATAAGTGAGGTTTATTTTTCTAGCACCTTTCACGGAAACTAATGTGCTTAACAAAGAAAATCCCACCAAAATGAAACATGATTAAGCAATTCTGAACACTTAAAGATCATTAAAACAGGAAAAAACAAAAGATTTAAGCAAAAGCAACTTCTCTATAACAGCTGCTTTTTAAAAGTGCCCAGACCGTCCTTACAACCTGAAATAAAGGAAGTTCACTCCAAAGTTGAGGTGCAACAGACTGGAAACAGTGATCACACACAAAAACTTTATTCATTTTATTAGAAACAAATAAACCAAAAACATCCATAACATTCATAATTATGTGGTGGCAGAGCTGAGTGAGATGGACCTTCTGATCAGGACTTTGCTTGCAGTAAAGGGCCCAGCCTTAGAGAAGAGGTGATGGTGCAGCTGCTGCTCCTCCCCATCAACTGGACTCTGCTGAGGTCGTTTGAGGATCTGATTGTGGTGTCTCCTTATTGCCTTCCTTTTGAGACGTGGCTCACTAAAAGGAGTCGCCATGTTGGGATTCCCTGGAAAAAGCTGGTGAAAATCGATGAGAAGGATGTCTGGGTTTGCCTCCAGGACCTGTTCCCTGACCAAGCATTAAGAAGGGTTAAAAGAGGAAAAGTGGAATGAACCTTAAAGCCATAATATGCAAATTATTTGTATTTTTAAATCATTTTAAAAAATGTCACTCAGACCCCCACTGCCCTCTGTGGCCAGAATACTGCACTTGCAACTTCAGAGTGGTGGTCCGGCCCCTGTTAGACTGTTGGACAGAAAAAATGGAGCTGACATACCTGGCGCTGCAGTCTGCTTCCAGCATGTTTCCTGCATGTTTTATATCATGAACACAGCTGATTTGTTTGATTTAGTGATGAACCGCTCCTGTAGACACTAATGAAGGCTGAGGAGACATTTCAGCAGTTAGATTAAGGTGTTAAAAAGACGAACGCACAGCGAGGAGATAAGTTTCACTTTTGGCTTCACTAACAGACACTAGGGGGTGCTAAAAGCAAGCCAAAACTGCATAGTATCCCTTTAAAGGAGTCCTTGGTGTACTGTATGTTTCTACAGCAAAAACAACTTTTGAAGTCATGCAGACTGTTTCACTTATTTCTCAATAAATAAATAAACAAACACCAGCATCGTGTATTCATACCATGAGCTGAAGGCCACAGCCTCTTCATGGCCATGTATGTTTGTTGATGAAAACCCTCTTATAGATTCTTCTGATTAAAATGACATAAACTGATGATATTTAAACCCATACATAGAAATTAATGCTTTTCAGAGTCCTGGTGATGGCTGAGATGCAACGACACAACTCAACAGTGACGACCTGCGCTATGGCATGTGAAAATCACAAAAGAAACTGAGTAGAAAACAACAGAGAAGGAATTATTACGTGACTTATTTTATGTGTTAACTGAGCCTGAGCCGGCACTGTGAAATGTTGAAATGCCAGTGTTTGTGTCAAAGCAGAAACAGGAAACAAAAGACTGCGCTTGCTTTGTGGTGACTGTAACAAAACTTTGACAAAAGCTCGCAGAGAGGAGTGATGGATCACCAAACTCAGCCACCTTTCAAGTTGTTCGTAAATGAATGTCAAGCTTTTCACAGCATCACAGAGGCTCCTGGAAGGGGAGACATCTACACACGCCACGATAACTCGTGTGTGTGTGTGTGTGTGTGTGTGTGTGTGTGTGTGTGTGTGTGTGTGTGTTTCAGTGCATTCAGCTGAGCATGAGGGGAAAATGTTAAAGTTGCAGAACATAAATAAGCAAACCTGCAGCTTTTTTCACATAAATTGTATTAATTCAAGACCTAAATCTGCACAATTTCTTTAGCTTTTATTTTATTTTCAGGATGAAAACAAATGTTTTTTGTAATTAGTAAAAAATCTGTTCAAGCAAGCCGTTTCAGTAACATACCTCTTTCCTTTCATTTCATATTTGGAGCAGTTGCTCTGCTCGACGTCTGGCGAGAGTAATTCTCAGCAGCTGCCGCCTCTAATCCTCACTCCCATACAGTAGATAGTATATTTCAGTGTAGGGGACAGTGGAAATGTGCAGGCAAGCAGGTCTGCAGGCTGATTCCAATTTGGCTGCCAGAGCAGGAGAGTGACAGTTCAGCTAATTACAACACTTTTAACCTGCGCTGCCTCGATAGCTCGTCTAAGCCTCCTTCAATCTGGAACATGTGGTAGCGTGCTGCTGTGGCTCTTTCCCTTCATGCATGTTGAGCTGTGTCACCTTGTGTGCTAATTCAGAAATATGAGACAACTTGGACGAGGCTAAATGACTGAATATCTGCACTAGCTTATCCTGCTAATACCTTTGGCATTTAAAACCAGTCTTCTTCTTCCTTGTTGAACGTTTTGTCCCTATTGTTTGCTTTTATTTCAGTATTTTCTCCAGTTTCAGGGTCAGCGAATCCTTCAGCTCACTTTTTTGTTTGGCTGATGTTTTTGTGAATCTAACTGGAGATGTGCCTTCTGAGACTGGAGGACTGGCCTCATGAGAGATTAAAAAAGGTGCAGGTTGAGTAACAGCTGACCTAGTAACTCCTCAGTCATGTTGTTTTGCCTCTTAGCAAGCCCTAACCTTTCCACAGACTGTACAGTATTAGTGCTGTTTAGCCAGCTGACTGCTTATTGCATTAAAATAGAAAAAAGTAGGTTTTTATTGGGATGATTTCAATATATATTAATGCAGCAGTGACGATGTTTCTTATTATTACTCTTATCACTGCGCTCCCATCCAGTCTCCTCCCTCTGCAGGCCGGCCTACATTAATTTGTGATTTCCGAGAGAGACCACCAGTCTAATTCCCATTTTTCTGAAAAAAAGAAGGTTATTTCACAGAGCCGACCCCCTCGAGGGCCTTGGGAGAAATCAAAAGTCTGAAAATGAGCAGAGAAGTGTCTTTCTGTCCTCTTTTATCTTCCTTAGCCTCATTCCCTTTATTCTGTTTCCTTCATGCTCCCTCTCTGTGTCCTCATATATCCACCAGCCTCCATCCCTGCTGGAGGACTCACTGTAAATGCCATGTGGAAAATGAAGGGAGGGTTATTGTTTGTGCCCGGGGAGGGCCTCTCTTTGCTACTCTGGGAGCTGTAGTGTGGTGTGATACACACACACACACACACACACATAGAAAGGCAGATATTTTGGTCACTGCAGCGGCGTGTGTGACAAGCCTGACAACTTCTCGTGTTTAAAGCTGGAACTACGAGGCAAACCGGAGGCTCCTGCTCTGCCGCGTCGGCCTGCTTTGATAAGACCACGTCGAGAAAGGGCAGAGCTCCGCCACGCCGCTCGAGAACCGGAGTTTAATGTAGGTTCTCTTCCACCAGTAGTTGTTTGGTTGCCCTTTTTTAACAACCCCACAGGACCAAAATCTTTCATTCTGCCATCTGGGAGTGCTCTTTAATAAGCTGCTCCATGACAACATCTTGTGCATCTCTGTAAATATCACGCACAAGTTTGAAAGTTCAGCAGACGAATCAAGTCAAAAACAAAAACATGTAATATTTTAAGGTCTGCATATGAGAAAGTTTCTCACCCTCACAGCCTTTAACATCAGCTAAAAGTGCTCGCAAACAGAGATCCTCTGTCTGAGAGCGTGTGAGTATGAGATCTGAGATGATGCCTCAAAGGGAGGAAAATGAGGACGGGTAGGCAGATGATGTAACCATGGAGACATACCCAACTCACCTGCCTTGGGTTAAAATCAGACAGGACAGATGAGAGATGGGAGGAAGGTGAAAGAGCCTGTTAGGATATGTTCGCGTGGAAATCAGCAGCACCAGCACTTTGTTCTAATAAAGGCCGGTGGTGCGCTGGAGTCACAGCTTTCAGTCATCCTGGGATACACAAAGATTAGGCTTTTGAACAGAAGGGAAACTACTCTAAACACGGATTTCACCTGCAGCCACGAGACTTTTCTTCTGTCTAATTGTGCAGAGCAAGTCTGTTTTTGCCTCAGCTGCACTGAGATGAAAGCAAGTCTTCAACATTCTCATTGCATCGTTGCAAAGAAAAACACTTCATAGATTCTGCTAAAGCAACGTGATACCGACACATTAAGTCTTTGTTTCTGCAGCTTCATTCACTGAGATGGTCAGACGACAACAAACAATATTTTCCAGCAGATCAAATTTATTTTCTGCACATTGCAATGACGTGGCTGTCGGCTGCAGCTGAAAAACAAGCTCTTTCACCAGTGTTCACACTTTTTCCACCTACATTTTTACTGTGTGTGTGCATGCGTACATGCGTGTGTGTGTGTGTGTGTGTGTGTGTGTGCATGTGTGTGTGAGAGACATATAGAAGAGGCTTTAAAGCACAACTTTCTGTGGAGTGTCTTTGAAGTCGGTTCGGCTCAGGTTTTGCATCTAATAATGGGAGAGGAAAACCTTGCAGTAGGGTGGTGTGCACTTCTTTTATTTATGCATTTATTCATTTATTTATTTAATGCAATCTGTGGTTCCTCTTTAAGAAATAAGTTTAAATCAAGTTAAGACCCGTCACCTCTGTGTGCGCCTGTCAGACGCTGCAGTCGCATGGAGTGGAATCGAAAGCAGCAAGAGTTTGATGAGAAGTCTCTTTACATCAAAATGTGTGTGTGTGTGTGTGTGTTGGGGGTGGGGGTGCATAACCTTCCTGCATTTAGTCACATTTGATGACCGACAGACAGGTAGAGCAATCAAGTAACGGACACTATGCAGGAAGAAAATAAACGATAAAATAACAGCACGATTTAGTAAATCAACTAGTCCAAGCTCTTCATGAGGACGTCTATTAGACATAGAGGAAACTCCACAGGAGGCATTTCATGTCTGGAACAACAACTGTGTTCTAGTAGTTTCCATCTCTGTTAAACAAGAGGAAATATGTTTTACTTTTTACGTTTCAAAAATCATTCATGATTACGTGAACTAGATGAGACAACACAGGACTGACCGTGCAATGGAAAGAGAAATGAGGGTGTACGTACTTTCAACCGTAACATTATATAAGCTTATTAGAGGCAGTATCATACGCAGCAGGTATGAAGTCTTCTAGAAAGGCCATGCAAAGAAAAGACACTAGAAAAACGCCACCGTGTAGCTTTAGAATGCACCAAACTACAGGAGAGATAAGCTACAACCACTGACTTGAGGGAGTGTGAGACAGATGTTGCAGATACGAGTGACTCTGAAGAAGATACAACCCAGTTCTGGTGTAACACCTCCACTTTGTCTGATGATGTGGACATTTTTGGGTGCGTGAAGGGCGATATTCAGGAGACCACAAAGCAACTGGATAGCTCTGACATCATTCCCAGTTGCGTGGAATCTGTCTTATACCTGCACACGCCCTTGCTTGCTGTTGTTGGTTTAGCGTCCAGGAAACAGCAGAGAACGTCTCAGCTAGTAGAAGCTAACCGTTAGCATTAGCAACTCCTTCAGGCTTGTGTTATTTGTGGAGATAAAACATCAACGTTGCAGAGTGAACAGAGACAGTAGTAGAGGCGCGTTGCTGTTAGCCAATCAGAGGCGAGACGTTTGAATCTCATGAATAATAATGAATAAGAATCCTTCTGTTTTCTGCTTCCCGCTACGCCGGCTAACGTTTACTTCCTGAAATAGTTGTGTGAGAGCACTTTTCCACTGAGAATGACTGACGAGGCATTCATACTAGAGACCACAGCAAATCTATTGAAATAATAAGTGTAGGCCATAGGTGACTTTAGTCTTTTTGGGGTTGCGCACCTTTGGAGGAATGCACACCCCCACTTACCACTCAGAGATCTGAGCTCCCAGCACCCCTAAACCTCCTGTCCTAAAATCGTTCCTGGTGTTGGCACTCTTTAAATTAAACAAAGAAAGTAGGCTTCTTCTACCTCTTCCCAGTTCTCTAGGCGGCCCAGTCCTCGTGCAGAAGTCCTCTTCAGAGCTGTCAGAGCAGGAGATGTTAACCCCTCTGGGTCCATTCTGAAGGTAGTAGCTTGTTTCCGTACTGAGGAGTTGGCATCACTGATTTTAATTCTTTATCCAGTCACACGGTTCCTGCCTCACCAAGCACCCATTTTTTCCATTCTCACTTTGTCACCAGGTCATGAACTCAGTTTAGTCCCCGAGCTTACCCGTGGTGTGACTGGAGGTGAAGGCCTTGGACTTGACAGACCTCCAGAAGCAGAGAAATTCTTCTCATGACCAACACTTGTGTAAACTCGTTTCAACACTGACTAAAATGTAACATTGGATGCTACAAAAAACTATTATAAAAGTGTTGAGTGTCATAATTTCTGCGCTGTGTTGCGTTGCTGATACAACACAGAAAAAAAGCATCTCATTAGTTCTCTGAGCCACGTTGAGTGGTGTAAGGATGTTGAAATGGCTTTTCGTGTACAGAAGAGGACACTATAGATTGCTCTGATGTTGAAACTGCTGATGGTTTAACCTCCAAACACGTCAAACCTTTGTTTGACTCAAAGTGTCCTGAAATTGCCAGAGAAGATTACATCAGGAAAACCATGTCAGCAGATCCAGACTAGTTCATAGAACAAATAAGGAAAGTTTCTCTTTTTTTTTAACTTTCAAAACTGTTATAAATGATTTTTTTCCCTTGGCATGTTGATTTAAATGTTTTTTAGACTCATACTGGGCAGAGGCACTCACTGCAAAGACAGGCTTCATTAGATAGATTCACTTGGATCGTTTGCTTGTGGTAAATTAAGTCAGAGTGAAGAAACCCAAGGATGCACTCAGAACTGCACAGCGAGAGTTTGATGAACATAATGTTATTTCCTCACTTTTTTTCATATTTTCATGAAAGAAAGTTGACTTGAGTTTGTCGGCAGTGCAGATTTTTAAATACATTTATTTTTACTTTGTTTTATTTTTATTAAAGCCATACTGTGCAACTTTTTTATATTTTTAAATCATGTTCTTGAGCCAGTATGTGCTAAAACGACCCTTTACAGGGTTAATGAAATGTCACTCAGACCCTCACTGCCCTCTGTGGCCAGAATACTACACTTGCAACTTCAGAGTGTCTGTCTGGTCCCTGTTAAAGGGATTTCCCACCTTTAAGTGAAATATGGTCTATTTTTGTATTCCCCAGAGTGAGATAAGTGAGAAAAAAGCATTTTGTAACCAGCGCAGTAATTCTCCGGGTCTGGCAGCAGTCCGTTTGCTTTAGCTTAGCATAAACAATGGAAGTAAATGGCAAGTACTAGCATTTTGGGTGCAAAAGTGATTAAACTTTCTCAATAATTATACCAATTATTCCTGGTGAGCTCAAAAATCATGTTGACTAAAAATAAAAAGTATGAAGTAACAATACGCATTTCAGGACCCGATTTAGACATTACGACAAAGCGCTGCTGTAACCCGCCGCTGCATGGCGCATGGATATAACACAGCGGTCGAAAACGCCTCCGGCTACCATAAACAAACACACACGAACGGCTACTATCCAATAGAGCATAGTAAGCTGCAGTAACAATGGAAGGTTACATGACAGACAAAGATGGTGATGACTTATTTGATTTACACATTCCAAGAGCCTATAAATAAATGCTGTGCTAATCGTAGTAGCCGTACAATTTAGTGATGAACCGCTCCTGTAGACACTAATGAAGGCTGAGGAGACATTTCAGCAGTTAGATTAAGGTGTTAAAAAGACCAACGCACAGCGAGAAGATAAGTTTCACTTTTGCTTTCACTAACGAACACTAGGGGGTGCTAAAAGCAAGCTAAAACTGCCAAGTGTGCCTTTAACAGGTAGCTGAAGTACCTGTTTTCCTCTAAGTTTCTTTAAATAAATGAGCCTGAATATTTTGTACCGTGGTTAGAGCGGTCACAGCTACAAGGTTCAAATCTCTGTTTTTTCTCAAAGATCAAAACCAACCTGTTTAAACGGTGAGAGGAAGTCACAGTGTTGTTTGGTATCAGGGTGTGTACCACAGAGAGAGAGAGATGTCCCAGGAGATTATAGATACAGTTATTGACCAAGGGAACAAAAACTGTTTTGCCCACATCGCTGTATGTTGTGCGTTGTGTAAAGTATTTATTGTATTTGGACAATAGATGTCTTTTCTTCAGATTTTATTCAAGATGGAGGTTCACTGAGAAACTTATTTTTTAAATATGATCGGTGACTCTGAGTTCCACATGCAGGCTGAATGTGAGTCTTCTACCCCTATTTCCTGCATTAGCTGCAGAAGGAAAATAGACCACCACTTGAACACCGGCTGCCACGGAGCGGACCTGCCAGCACCCCCTCTTTAGTAATTAAAGCACACATTCATTTTGTTTTTGCTTCCTTGGTCTCTGTTTTTTCTTACTAATGCAGTCATCTGGTTCTTTCTTGAATTTGTTGCCTGTTGCTCTTGTTGATTGGAGGACCCACTCGAAAACAAGATGGCTCATCTCAAGTGCTTTTTTTTTTAGCATATGTGCATAAATAAATGAATAAATGTGCAAAAATGTATAAACAGTCTGACAAACAGGATTTACCAAGGAAAGAAGACAGTGTAAGGAAGGCTATTTTATTGTGCTCATTTTAAGTTTTCGACAAAGAAAAGAAATAGAACTCCTCTGAGAGCGCCAATGGCGGAGCATTGTTTCTCTCCTCCAGCTCTTTCTTCTGTTCTTCCTCCTGAGTCGTTCACCAGAAGAATATAACACAAGCTTCCACTGAGGTTCTCCTTGCAGCATGCTTGGTTGTTATGTCTGTCGATAGTCCTGCAGTTTATTTCCTCTTTCTAAGCGTTGCTGTTCCAGAAACAGATGTTCTTCATCAAGGTTCAAAGAACAGCACGGCTGATTGTAGATAGGTTTTTCATCCACCTTGCTGTTGGTGTTTTGTTGTGGATGACCCGTGCTACTTGCTGACACATGACAAATCCAGACTGATGCTGTTCATAAACAGAATTTTTAAAAAAAGCATAAAACATAATTTAATACATCGCTACATTTATATAACCTTTACTCAGAGAATGCTCAAGTGAGGCTTAAGAATCAAGCAACTAGAAAATTGCTGTCAGGAAAGTACAAGTTTTTTTTTCTCTTATTTTTAGTTTTGAAAGCAACGCTGAAGTTAAAAAGATGAAAGAAAATTAAATGTTTTAAGGCTGTTTAGTTAAAGCCACAATCTGGGGCGTATAATGCACAACCAAGCACAGCTCAACAGTTTTCTTTTAAATAACGGCTGGACGGTTAGAGAAACCATGTCATAGCTGCTGCAGCATAAAGAGAGAAAAATAACTTTTTATCTACACAAATAATGTGCTTTGCAGTGCTACACATAATGGGGATTTTTCTAACCCATGATTATGGCTTTAACCAGGATTAATGACTTGAGCTTTCTGGACTCATTACAGCGGAGAAAAAGATTATTTTACAGTGTTTCAGTTCAACGATAAACACTTTATTGTTTACCTGCCTTCGTGTTTTATTGTGTTCTTCAAGGTTGGAGTCAATTTTATTTCAAACCAGGAAGCAAAGTGAGAGCAATGTGCTCTGCATGTTTATTAAGAAGTACAAATGTAATGGGAATACTCCAGGCTTGTTAACCACAAAACCTGCTGAATAGAAACTCTCTTGACTCCATCCCTGGATTACAGTCTTCTTATATGATGAAGCAAAGTTTTGGGTGGAATATTGAACAGTTTAACACATGATCTTGTCTTTTCTGCCTCCAGTGATTAAAACCTGCAGATATTTTAGATATAGTACAAATCATCTCACCACACAAATGCTAGTAATTACATTTTACCATCACATTTCTCATATAAAACTCCTTAGTTAAAAAAAAACAAACCAGCTGCAGTGACCGTTTGGTCTTTTGTGGCACTGTACCTTTTTTCCCCAATAGCATCAGTTTGGTCATGATTAATTTGATAGAAATATAATAATAAATCTGTAATTCTGAACCACATATGGTAAAAGATGTTCTCTGTCGAGGAGAAAAAGATCAGAAAACAAAACTGTTTTGCTTCTATATCAGAAATCCTGCTGCAAAACAGAAATAACGTTTCAAAGAATACATTCATTTCTTTGTTTGTATGAGCACGAGTACGACTGGATGTGTTCTAATGTGGAAAAGCCCCTTCACACTGGATTAAGACCCTACCATGATGTAAAAAATGTAAGCAAAAAGTTAATATAAAAAAATAAAATGCGGTGGTCGTTATAGGGTCTTGGTGAGGTTTATTAAGAACAAGGGCACCGCATGCACAAACCTTCCAATAGTGCAGTCACGTTGGGCATGGCTTCACCTCATCATGTCGTCGGTGTCGTGCTGGATTGGTGTGATCTTTTAGCTGCAACCTAATGCTGTCTGAAAGCTTCATGCCAGGACAGGACTGGGCCTGCAGCACGATGTATGACTGCATGTGCACGCTAAGAAATGAAATGTTGAATTTACTTAATCAAGTTATGTCAACTGGTTCCACTAAACCTATTGCTTCAATGTAAAGAGTAATGTACTTTTAAAATAACAATGTCACTCTTTACACTTAAGCAACTAAGTTTAGTGCAGCACTGGTCAAAAATGGCGTGTTTCCAATATTGTAAATTTAGAGAAATTCTACCGGAACTTCACGGCATGCGCGTGTCGTAACTTCAGCGGGCCGGAACTTTTGGTTAACTCACGCTGATTGGTTGTAACTGAGTAGGAAATGACATCAGTAGACGTCATCAACAACAACCGCATTTATTAAAATTAGAAGAGTTGCTTGTTGATCTCTCTCTCTCTCTCTCTCTCTCTCTCTCTCTGTGTGTGTTGCACACAGCCGTCAGACATGCAGATCAGTTGATCAAGAAAAAGGATAAACCTCCAACCTTATTTTAATATTGTCAACAAAAACCACAGCAAAGCATCATTTAACCTGCAGTTTTTTACTACTGAAGCAAAACCTAACTTCTATGAGCAAAAGAAAAACATGAAAAATGATTCAATGAATCAGGAAAGCAGGAAGAAATGTTATTTCTGTTGTTACATGTTTTACTTCAGTTCAAACTATTTAGAATGTTGTGTTTTCATCACATTTAGCTTGGATTTTATTTAAAATATCTTCATCTTTATTCATTTTATGAGAATTTTTGGGTTGCATTATTTGGAAAAATAATTATAACAAAACAATTACTTGTGAGCTTTTGTACTTTTGAAAATAAGTTTTGAATATTAAATGTCCTTTATGTGGCATTCTATACTTTTTAGAAGTATTTATGATAAAATTGCTTAACACTATGAAAAACTGACATTAGCTTAGCATGCTAACTGCATGTAAAATTGTTTTGTTTCCCTGGGCGGAGACACTAGTTTAATGGAACCAGTTGACATTACTATAAGTAAATTCAACATTTCATTTCTTAGAGTGTAGTAGGATCATCATGAGAGCATGATGTCAACGTATGGATAAAGGCCTCCCCTCAGAAATTGGCAAGTTCTAATGCAGCACCAACATGATTGGCTTCACTCTGAAGGTTTTCCAAATTTGTCATAAATCAACCATTTTCTGCCAGGTCAGGGTGAGAGAAGCAGGATCTTAATCGAGTTTGAAGCAGTCTTAACTGTAAGAGTGATGGTGGGTCCTGGAAGGGCAACAGAGGGGAGGGGTCAAGAGTAAATTTACTACCACAGTACTTTGGTCTTAGAAATGATTTGAGAATAGAAAGGACTCAGTGAGCCAATGATAGTGAATCTTCTTGTGCAAATTGTCGTACGGTTTGGCAAGCTGATGTGTATCGATGTAAAGCAGAAGAGGTCTGTAAAACTGAGATTTTTTTAAAAAACAATTTAAAATGATTTATCAAGTTGGCACTATGGCACCACAGTGGAACCAGAGGAGTCCAAAAAAATAAATAAATGAAAACCCTGGGAAGGAAATGAAACGTTCAGAAAACACAGTGGAACCTACAGTGTATCGAAAAGGAAGCTGAGAGTTTTAGTTCTTTCCCTAAAGGTCGTTTTATGATTTTGAACAGTGCATTTACGCTTCCCCTCTGGGAATTCAAGACATTCATTTGAAGATCAGGATATTTTGTTTGATTTCAAAATCAAAAACGTACCAGTTTGAGTGAGCAGGTAGGTGAACTTACATCGGACTGAGGTTTCTGAAAAGTCTGAAAGGTTCCAAAACATTTGGTACAAACAAAACAGTCACCTCTGTTGCAAATATAGAACTTTTCTGTTCGTCTGTACAGCGTTCAATCTTCGGGATGAGGAATATGTGGAGTGGAGGCTCACCAAGAGAAAAGGCTGGCTTGTTTTTGGCTCAAAAGAGAGAGCACATTCCTCTTGGTGGAAAAGAAGACTCAAATGTCTTCTGTTGGAGCGGTCGTCATGTCATTTTGTGCACTTCCCAGCTGAGAGGTTCAAAACAGTCAAAAACACGGTCACACAATATAGCCATGCCATATTCAAATGATAAAATATTAATAATGATGAGGACCATAAGAATAATAAGAAGACTAGTAATGATAATAAGAATAATGAGTTATAATAACATAATATACTTCTTTTTGTTATTTTTTAAAATCCTGGATATAAAAACAGTGGTGAGAAGAGGTTAGTACACAGTAGGGCTCTACTACCCCCTCGGTTGATTTGGCACATTATCACTCCCTGGTAGGAGCTACCTAATCAATCTCAGCACAGTTAAATATTTCTGTTGTCTGGTGACCCACCCAGAATTAGTCGTTTAGATGTTTTTATTCCTGAAATCCTAAAATCTTTTTAAACCTTCTGGCAGCAACCTGTCCAGTTCTCAGTGTGTGGTGCAGGTTCATCTGCACCAGCCCAGCCGTCATGATAAAAAGCATCGCCCAACTGTTCCGGATGGGTTTTCCAGCAACATTTAAGGTTTCTATTTGTAATTTTGTTTCTATTCTTATTCATTCAGAACTTAGCTACATACGTCTGAGCTATAATTTCCATTACATTACAAAAAAGTTACTCAGTCTCAATAATTTATTTAATTCTTTTGTTCAAGGTATATTTGTTTGGTCCTCATCCATGTTCTGGGAGGAAAAGGCTTAGTTTGTGTCGAGTACGAGCCTGGTGTGTGTGTGTGTGTGTGTGTGTGTGTGTGTGCGTGCGTGTGTGTGTGTGAGATCTGGTAAGTTGTGTGTTTGTGTCTATTTACAGGTCTTTCATGAAAAGATCATTGTGTAAGTGTATCAATACGTAATGATGCTGTCTGGTTTGTCAGGTTCAAGGTGTTTGGGGTCTTCGTGCGAGTTTAGGCTTTATGCTGGGCCGACACGCCCTTCCAGTAGTCCAGGATGTCATGAAGGTCTTCATCCTTGGCAAACTGAACTTTTCGCCTCAGTGCGTGTCCAGCTGCCACATATCCCTCGTCCTCCAAGGAGGCCTGCCGGTGCCTCTTCCGGTGCAGTTTGAACCTCTCCCAGAGCCCTAGGGTAGGGGTACATAAGAGCCCTTCCTCCTCCTCCTCGTCTTCCTCAGGACTAGAGCAGTAACTGAGGTTGTGATATTGGGGTGAGAGTGGGTAATGAGGTGAAAGCTGGGAGTAGGCCAACTCACGCTGCTTGGCTTGCCGGCTGAGAGTGACGGGGTCTAACACAGAGGGTTTCCGGCCTCCAGGGTGGTGATGGAGCTCCTGCAGGATCTGTGGGTGGTGCTGCAGCTCCTGGAGGTGCTGCTGGGAACCTGGATAGGAGTGGCGGTGCTCGTTGTACTGGCGGATTCTCTGAGCTTCAGCCCGTAGGATTGCAGCAGCGGGGTTGACGGTACGAATGGCATCTCCACCACCTCCTCTTTCCCCAGGTGAGGTTCTCTCGATGTACCTGGACTCCGATGAGTGGTACCCTCCCTCCGAGCGGAAGGAGCGAGGACTTCGAGCAGAGCCAGGAGAAGAGGAGGTGCTTGGTCTTTTGGAGGTAGGAGGAGCTTCCATGCTATGGTGTCTTTGCAACGAGTGATGGTAATTCCTCCCCCTTTCGTCTCGTCCTCCCCGTCCTCCTTTGTACACCGGGGAAAGAAACTCACCTCCTCGTTCTCCTTGTTCAGACAGGAGAACAAGCTGTGGCTCCTCATTTGAAACAGCCCCTCCACCTACAGAAGAGGGGGATTTCATTCCTTGCTGAAAGGAGGTGGACTCAGACTTCAGAGCGTCTATGCAGTTGTTAATGATCTGATTAACCTTATCAACTTCTTTAGCGATGGTGGAGATCTCTGCTACTGAGCCCTGCGGATTTGCTTGTGGTGACATCTCCCTCTCCCTCTCTCTTTCCCTCTCTTTTTCCATACCAGAGCTTCTAACCTCCATGTAGTTGAGTTTGGCAGACTTGTGCCCTGGTGTTTCTATCACCTCCTGAAGCTTGTATGGATCGATCTCACTGCCCTGGGGCAAGTAGGGCATTCTGGGCAGGCTGTCCCCCGCAGCAAGCTTCTGTGAAACCGACCCTCCGCTCCCTCCCTCTATGTCCCCTTCACCTCCGTACTTGAGCTCGATCAGAGTCCTCTGGATCCTGCTCATCTTCCTCTCCTTCTCCTCCATGATCCTCTTTTTCCTCAGGCAGTGGACAAGAAGGCCGAGGAAGAGCAGCATGCCAAACAGACATCCCAGAATAGTCATGATGTAGTGTGTGGCAGAAGACGGATTGGGTGTCCTCTCTGCTCCGGCTCTGCGACCGGTGGAGATGGTCAGGCAGGTGTGGTTGAAGCGTAGAGAGTTTCGTATAGAAGCCACACAGTACGTGTAGTCAGTGTTGGGTTTAAGGTTCTTTAGTTCAATATCTTCTCTTTGATTTCTCAGATTCTGGATGTCTGTGAAGAAGCTGTTGTTATAAAGCATGAGTATGTACATCTTTTTATACGGGTGAGGAATCTGAACTGTTACCACTGCACTCGAGTGTTGAACCTGTTTGAGTGTCATGATTGGTCTGGCCTCTGGAAAAATGGGGCTCAAACTGATGACCTCATCAGGAGGGGTCCCAGAAGAGCAGTCATCCAGTCCACAGGGAGAGGCAAAATCTGGCAACTGGGTGGTAAGGTCAACCACATACACATTTGTCACGCTGTTGCCATCGTCTGTGCACGCAACGTTGAGCGCATACAGAGCATTGCGCTGGGTGGGCATGCGAGGATTCTGGCTCAGCAGGTTGTATCCAGACAGTCCTTTAGGGGAGTCACACACCATCCTCTCACTGGTTCTGTTGGGGAACGATGAGAGCCAGCGCAGGAAATCCAGGAGCTCACAAGAGCAGCTGAAGGGGTTCGTGTAAAGTTCACAGGTGGTCAACTTGGAGAGCCCAGAGAACAAGTTACCATCCAGAACTTGGATCCTAAAGATGGACACAAATATAATATATTAAAAATCTCAGAGGAAGAGTTTCCTGTGGGTGAACATATTAGTGTCTCATTTCATCATAGAGATCTCTCATGATAATTTGCAATGAGCTCCAGTTAAATACGACTCATTCATCTGTTGCTTTGGTGGAAATGTTTAAAACTAGTTATTAGTGAAACTAGTGTGAGTAAAAATGACCACCACCTCCACAAGTAAACCTGTTGTGTTGTAACATGATCAACCAGATGAATGAATGAATATCTCCACATCTACTGCTAACCATTTTAGATGAAAACCTGTCCGGCAGAGAGTGCAACAGGTGATTTTAGAACGATGAGAATGCCAATTCTGACATGACAACAATGCTTTGGTCTGTTTGTAAAATTTGCAATGAATTTCTGATTTAGTCCTTGTGTTTTTGCAAAAGCTGATTTTTAAATTGTCCTTGTCCCCGTCATACAATGTCAGACTGCCAGTATCTTCTTTTAGCACATATTCTCCACTTGTAATAATTCAATTATTCATTTAATTCATTCATTTATTCATGTATTTATAAAAGGTAATTCCCTCTTTTTAGAAGCCCAAGTATAAAGAAAGATCAGCAAACTCCAAAAATGTAAAGAAAAATGTTCACCACATTTATGAAATTTGTATGCATCCATGCACCGAGAAATTTGATAGACGATAAATTAAATTGCAGGTGAAATAAAAAAATTTAGAATATGGTGCAAAAGTTAGTTTATTGACCTAAAAGGTGAACCTATATGAAATAGACTCATTACATGCAAAGCCAGACATGTAAAGCCTTTATTTGTTATAATTGTGATGATTATGGCTTACAGCTGATGAAAACCACACATTCAAAATCTCAGACAATTAGAATATTGTGAAAAGGTTCAATATTCTAGACTCAAAAAGTAACAGTTTTGCTTAAAGGAGTCATCACCTGAAATCTTCACTTTTCCACTTGAAAAAAAAGTCTATAATGGCTTCCAAATGATTCTTCACTGGCTGAGAAGTCGATATTGAAGCGTTTGTTTAATCTTCCCTTCTTCAACCAGCTCACATGCACCCCACGAGCACGCGCACTCCAAAACGAGAACTTGAGTTCTGGCCCTATACGCCGACACAAAGGTCGAATATAAACAAATATGAACCAGCAGCGAACAAACCAGCACAACAAAGCTCATTTCATAACGTGAAACGCATAAATTATGTCTTACCGTTGATGACTCATGTTATAATCCGTGTTATGGGAGACAAAACTCCGATCGGTTTGTGTATTCCATCTTCACAACAGCATAAGAGCCGATGCCAGGCTGTTAGCTTGCTTTGTCCCAACTCAACAACCAACAAGGACGCCATTACGCGCGAGGCAAGGCAAGGGCTCGTACATACACGGTTAGATCCCGTAGGTCACTGCCAGGTTGGGTTCACTTATAACTTTTGTTGTTTTGGAGCGAGACGCTGAAGCCGCGTCCTGCTTCCTTCCACCAATCAACGCGCTCATCAGTCCCGCGTGTGTCCGAGACAGCCGAAATATCGCGTGTGATCTCGCAAGAAAATATGCCCTTTACAGAAAAGGATCAATAAATTGCATTTTTAATTTATTTTTCCAATACAATTTATTTTAATAATCTAAAAGACTATAATAGGATGTAGATATCCACGGTATTATAGGTGATGACGCCTTTAAAAAATGGACTGCAGTACCCACACTTGACCACAAGATGTCAGTCTTAGAAATTGTAGCTTTAATGGTGATAATAAATAATGGCTTTGTCCAATTGTTTTTCATGATTGATCTATATTGTAGGTTTAGAATTCAAACCTTACACTTTAATGGACAACGGAAATATTGCTAAAGACAAAGTAGAACGTTTAGATGGGCTCTGTGCTGGGATCTGGTTTATATATGTGGTAGTACCATTGTGGAAAAATGCTGCCAATGTTAAAAATGTGGTTAAAGTTCAAGAGAGAATCTAAGATGAGCCGAGCAAAGAAGAATCAGTTTACTGAGCTCTAATAGTGTAGCTTCATCATACCTCTGGAGGTTTGCCAGAGATCTAACCACGTTCTGATAGATCATGAACAGAGTGGTAGAAAATTAGCATTATTGCTAATATATTTTCTATTTTCCATTTATTTAAAGTTATATGTAATTTATTTTATAGAAACAACAGAATGCTTTTCCTTTTCCACAGATCAGCTAATGCCCTACCTGTTCATGGAGAGGTCTATATTCTCCAAATTGAGACACTCCCAGAAGGCGTTGTGTGCAACAGTCTCGATGAGATTGGCTTGCAGGTAGAGATACTGCAGCTTGCCCAGACCTCGCATCATCCCCTCTGTCAGGTTCCTCAATTTGTTAAAGCCCATCTGGAGAACCTGGGGAGACAAAGACAAGTGGGATTATCCTAATCTCTGAAGAGCCAGCGTGTGCCAGGCATTGCTCACTACAAGATGGAACCAAACAAAACAAACAGCTGACGGTTCAGTACAGCTAGTTTTTCACATGGTGATCTAAGCTTCTGCGCTGTGCTGAATTTACTCAGATCTTTCTTGTTCACATTTTACCTCCTGGCACCGCTCCAGCAGCTTGGGTAGATGTGTAAGCATGACAGCTCATTATGGCTGGGTTTGGTGAAACGCTGCCTGAATATTTCTGGAAGTCATAAATGAGTGGAAGTTGTTGTTCTTGTGTCTGTGTTTCTATTTACATAATGCAGAAAGAATTGAGACATTCTAATTGAGTAGAAGCCGCCATAACGCATTAAAAAACAATGCTTTTGATTATAATTCAAAGTCCTTCATTTGTAATCGTTCTCGTAACCATTTGGAAGAGATGGAATATATTACAGTCATTTTGCAAAAGTTATTTAAACCGTGTCATTTGTTTTTGATGAAAATGCATTCAAAATCACGGGGCATTTTCAGCCACTTTCTTGCATCAACTACTCATTTACAAGCATCCTGTAATCATCTGGAAACCAATGAGACGAACTGCTCTAAGATCTACCCTATTGTTGCTTGCAATGTTCACTTTATTTTATCCAAAACCAAGACTTTTTCCAAAAGTACAAAGTCTGGATGTCTGCATGTTATATGTGCACAAGTGCATCTAAAAACCATCCATCCACCCATCGTCTTCCTCTTATCCGGGGTTGGGTTGTGGGGGCAGCAGCCTAAGCAGAGAGGACCAGACTTCCCTCTCCCCAGCCACTTGGGCCAGCTCCTCCGGGGAATCCCAGGGCGTTCCCTGGCCAGCAGAGAGACATAGTCCCTTCAGCGTGTCCTGGGTCTTCCTTTAGGTCTCCTCCCAGTTGGACGTGCCCAGAAAACCTCACCAGGGAGGTGTTCAAGAAGCATCCTAACTAGATGCCCGAGCCACCTCACCTGGCTCCTCTCAATGTGGAGGAGCAGTGGATCTACTCCGAGCCCCTCCTGGATGACTGATCCACGATCTCGTTCTTTCGGTCACTACCCAAAGCTCGTGACCATAGGTGAGGGTAGGAACGTAGATCAACCAGAAAATCGAGAGCTTTGCTTTCCGGCTCAGCTCTCTCTGCACCACGACAGACCGGTACAACGCCCGCATCACTGCAGATGCAGCACCAAGCCACCTATCAATCTCCTGATCTATCGTTCCCTCACTCGTGAACAAGACCCTGGGATACTTAAACTCCTCCACTTGAGGCAGGACCTCGTCCCTGACCTGAAAACCTTGATGTTAAATCTCAATGTGAGCCAGATATCTCCTCTTTGGTCAGAAGAATGCAGCATTTTCAAAAAATACATTTATGCTCTTTAGGTCAAAGATCATTTAGTTTAAATTACAACAATTTAGCAACAGATTATTGCCTTTAATGAAGAGTTTATAATCCTAATCCAAGTTGTGTGTTTTACATGTTTGTGTTAAATGCAACATGGCAGTATGTCTAAAAACAACAAAAGAAGCTCTTTGTTTAACTTATATAATTTTTATTCACGGCTCATGTTTGCATTTATTTGCCATCGCTCACCTGCAGGTTGAATTGTGCTGAGAAGGCTCCATCTTCCACGTAGCTGATATCGTTCTTGGTGAGGTTCAGATAGGTGAGGTTTCCAAAGCGACTGAGTGAAGAATAATGGACCGACCGTATCTTGTTCTCATTCAGCCTGAGATCCACAATAGTGCTGTGGAAAGATGTGACGATGACTTTGGCAGAAGGGACTAAACGCTGCAGAAGAAGCTCTCTTTTATTGTTGTGGTGTTGGTTTTCTTACCTGTTCATGTGGGTGGGGATGGCCTCAAAGGGAGGCTGGTTCATACTGCAGATAGCCAGCCACACAAAGCCTTTCTCCCCTTCGATAAGCCAACAATCAGCTGTTACTGCTGGCAACCGCAACACTGACAGCAGGACGATCCAGTTCAGGGAAGAGCTGGCTTTTGATAAGATCCCTGATGAAGAACCTCCAGCCGCGCTGCGTCTCAGCTGTCCTGTTCTCCGAGCCATTTGGGATGGCGATGCGATATCCATTGGAGAGAGCCAACCACAGATGCTTGTCATCTAACATTTATTCATTTTGTACTCGATGCTTGTTGCTTGGGCCACTAGAACTGGACTGAGAGCTTGTTTTATTTTGTAATGTTTAGCTATTACAACATGGGAAACTTTAAGGTTGGTGTTTCTTTGTCGTGTCAAAATGAGGATTTTAGTAAATATTAAATCAGGAGAGACCCGGGTTGGGACAGGGCACTTCACTGGCAGTATGTGAAACTAAGTAAACTATATCAGAACCTTAATGAAGGGTTACTTTTCATATTTCATGTCTAAATTGGCAATTTGAATTTGTCCTGATGCCAGATTGGCGCTCATATCTTCCGTGGCTGTCCTCTTCCTGGATTTGACGAGCACCTCTTCTCATTCTTCCTCCCTTCTTGTTGCTCTGCACTCGATTTGAGAGCTGGTCCCTGGAGGGAACGAGAGACACAGATGGGAAGAGAAGGGTTAGAAAAAGATCTCTAATGAAACACAGGGGTTACGTTTGGGAGACGCAACAAAACCAACCATGTTGACAAAACTGAGGAAGCTATTCCTATCTGTCTAATTCTGAAAGATTATTTTCATATCCAAACACTTTGTTTAAACTCCACAGAAATGATTTAAAAGTTACAATCAGTCTGCAGAAATGTAGCGAGCACCTGCAGAT
>SSNS01000315.1:718998-735719 GCA_006937985.1 Aphyosemion australe | reverse complement strand
ATAATTCATAATTTGGTGAATAATTGATATTGATATTTGGTAAATTGAGCTAAGAGTTAAAATACTGGGACAAATAACATCAAAGAAAATAATATCATTTTAAAAGGGAAAAGTTTAATAATCAATTTCAAAATGTATCCTTTTGGTCGTCCAGGAGGGGCAGACAGGCCCCCAAGGGTGAAAACCTGGAAGGTTCTGATTCCATTGGGCCTTTCCATGATTTTAATTTACAATGTTATTGCTTTCATGACTGGTGTTTTTCCATTTTCCAGAGATGCCCACCGTTCTGAACTGTTGCCTTCTGATCGTTTAGCCGCTAAATTTGATAATCTACCAATTACATCAGCTGTGATTTCATCTAAGGGGGACTCCTTTAAAGCATTCCAGGAGGGCGTACGTAGGTTGTGTGAGCAGTCCCGTGAGGTAGTTGCAGGTGTGGAGGAGGAATTGGCGGCCACATCCCGGATGGCCTCTGACAATCGCAAGGCCATAAATAAGATCCTAGCTGAGAGAAGTGGTTCTGATCCAGCTGAGCCACTACAGGCCGCTCAGCGACCTGTGACCTAGAACGCCTCGAGTCTCTGTTAGAACTATGCACGAGCGCTCTGGAATCAGTAATCAGTAATGCTTTGGCGACGTTTGGGCATGTTTGGAAAATGGACAAGGTTTTTTCAATTAATGTTTAGGTCTATTAATGGTTGTTTTTGAATTCAAATCAAGTGTGGTTGTTTTGCATTCCCTGAGTCCAAGGTCTGGTAATTGAAATGTTTTTTCAGGTTGTCAGCAGGGAGAGCCGATACATCTTGGTGCCTCTAGGGGAGTGAAGGGTCAGACTTTAAGTTGAGGGACAGCTACATCAGATAAAGATTGGGTGGACTCTGGGGTTTCAGAGTCCAAGATTGGGTGTGTCGGGAAATAATATTTTTTACCTGTTGTACCTTTAATTTTAGAACTTAGAATCCAGGGAATCAAATATATTAATCACTTTTCTTTCCAGGTTTATTGATACACATATGATTCTTGTACTCTTTATTGATCTGCATTTAACCATGATTTGTGCATGTTTACATCAAGCTGTGAATTCCAGCAGAAGCAAGAAGGTTTTAATCTCATGTGAAGGTCTAGTTCTGGTGTCGTAAAACTGTCCAAAGGGAGGTGAGAACACTCTGACCTAGGGACAGATAAGACAGGAGAAAGTTTAGACCAGATGGCTTCATTCCTGGAGCCAGAGATCATAAATATGTCGGTTACCAAGGATACGAAAGTTAGGATCTGGAAGGGAGGGACCAGGCGGAACCAGGTTCTGCAGAAGGGATAAAATCTGTGTGCATGCTGTGAATTTCAGATTCGCCATTATACGAGGGGAGATGGACAGAATCTCCCCGACTGTACATCGGGTTACAATAAAAGATGATTGAGTGAAATAAAGAGTTTACGTTGATTGCAACGAGGCGGTATTTTATGGCTCGTTCTTTGTTCGGTCAGAAGATTTTAACGAACCGGGAGTGTGGAAAAACAGCGAGAAGTCAAATGCGGAAACAGCTCGGAGGAGAGAAGAAGGCCAGAACCCCCATCACACGGGCCTGAGAGAAGTGACGTCAGACGAGCTGCTGGAACATCATATTCTTTGACCAAAATACATCAGAGAACAGAAACAGACAGAAACACCACATTTTTCCACAACAAGTTCAATGCTCTGGTTTCCACTTCCTCCATGTAGACAAAGTTGACATGTTGACAAAGCTCCTCGGATGAGAAGCGAAACGTCTTCAAGAAACCAAAGAGGTCCAGTTGCCTTCATTTGAACCCCTTGGATTACCATGACCTGGGTGACTGAGAACCTTCACCAGCATATTAACCTCATGATGATCCATATGCGGCATCCAGAATAAATAGACACCATGAGGAAACTTTCCACAACTCCGCATCCACATCTACGCTGAATCATAGCTGGTATGAATGCTCTGATTGGACTCAATGATTTTTGATCTATGCGGAAGCCGTACGGAAAACGGATCACATCTGTTCCACATTTAGTGTGAAAGACGCTTTAGGACGTTACCAAAGGAGTAAGTAAAAACAAAATTCTATTGGAACAACACTGTTTACTGTTTAAACCCTCGACTGCAAGCAACCCTCTCTTTAGAAAAGATTAGACGAATAAAATAATGTAAACAAATGACCTGTAAACAACATAACTTACTATTTTAGATGTTGTAAACAATCTCTTCAGTTTCTGTTTGTTTTAAATGGTCCTAACTGAATGAAAGCCGATGTGAAAGAACCTTTTGGGGTTGGGGGATCCACTAAATTAGGCAGTAACTATCTGAAGTCATTTAAAAGAAAGCAACTTCTTTCTCAGAGATTGTCACCTTGAATCCAAGAGGCTTCTTCATTTCTTAACTGGATGCATCATTGATCAGCAAACAGTGGTTTAGGAGAAAGACAAAGTCATTTTAATTAGTTTGGTATCGTTTCTAAAGCACAAATTAACAGCATAAGTCTTCTCAAAGAGCTAAACACGGTCACCTGACTCTAATCTAGATCATTAAAAAACCTTTGCAGTGTTTGTGTTGCTTAAAATATTGAAATATTTTACCATCATTTTCTAAAAGGTTAAACAGTGCTATGGTACGTCCACAAATTCAATAATAAAAATAATAAAACAGACCTACTGTTTTTCTTTTTCTTTCAGCCTTCTCATAAGGCAGAACGAGTGATTTCATTCATCCAAGGTTCTGATTGTGGTTTGGGTCTCACAGTTTTAAAAATGCATTAAAAACACAATAATGACTCATCATGTAAAGTGTTTTTGCTAAATGGAAAGCACATTGAATTGCCTCTGTGTATGAAATGTGCTATATAAATAAAGCTGCCTTGCCTTTTGAAAGGTCAGTAAGACTAAAATAGAGCTCCATTAATATAGTCCATTCACCATTTGAAAGTAATTGACCAATGGCTTTATGGGAAAAAACAAATGAATATTAAAATCTCCCACAAACATCATTCTTTGCTCCAGAGATGTTTCTGCATTAGTGAAGAGACGCTGCAGGCTGACTGATAGGTGTCTGCAGGCCAATTACAGGAACTAGGCAGGTGGAAACTGGAATCAAGGAATGCCAGTGAACTGAACGCCAGAGATGCCTTTCATATCCCGAGAGACCAGAGTCAGGATTAGCACCAAGAGGAAAGCTGTGATTGTAACAAAACTGTTGCTGCACTTCCTAGTGTCTGACACTGGAACCCCAATAGGAACGACAGTGTGAGGGATCTTAATGCCCATGGTTTTCTGTTGCAAGTTGAATGTTCAGAGTTTTTTGTTTTGTAATAACTTAAACGCACGCACACACACACACACACACACACACACACACACACACACACACACACACACACACACACACACACACACACACACACACACACACACACACATTGTACAATGAAAGACACATTTACTGTTACTATCTCACACAGCTATTCTGGGTACTTTGCAAAAAGTGGGCTGATAGAAAGGATCTATTGCAGATGTATGTGATGTTTCTGGAGGGCCCCGTGTGCTTTTGTTGTTATAATTACAGCTCAGCTCTTGGATTTCATTCACTGTTTTATTCATTTCAACGTATTCTGTTGGGTTGAGCTCAGGACTTTGTGTAGGCCAGTCAAGCGTTAATCAAATCAACTCTATTTTATTTTATTTATATAGCACATTTAGAAACAACTGAAGTTGACCAAAGTGCTGAACAATAAACCAACGTTACAGCTATAACCAACTATAAAAGTCAGAAAATGAAATGGGACTAAAATTAAAAACAGATTAAAAACGTCATCAGATTAACATATAAATAAAAAACATCCAGAGAGATAAAATACTTCCAGAGCTTTAGGGTTGAAACAGCAAATGCCAGGACCCCCTTTCTGACACGTCTGGACAAAGTAAGTGAGGATTCGATTTGCAAATCTAAGACACTGTGTTCTATTGCTGACCAGCTCTGGTGGCCTAGTAGAGTGTCCGCCCCGGAACTGGGAGATCAGGGTTCGATTCCCGGTCGGATCATACCAAAGACTTTGAAAAAATGGGACCCAATGCCTCCTCGCTTGACACTCAGCACTAAGGGGTTGGATTGGGGGGTTAAACCACCAAATAGTTCCCGAGCGCGGCCACAGCTGCAGCTCACCGCTCCCCACCATGGGGATGGGTCAAATGCGGAGATGTAATTTCACCAGTGTGTGATGATGACTTGGGACTTTAACTTTAATTATAGGGGGAAAGGATAGTGGGGAGCCGAGCCATTAAGAGCTTTAAAAACAAATAAAATAATTTTATATTCAATGCAAAATTTAACTGGGAGCTGGTGCAGAGAAATAAGGATGGATACTCTCTCTTTTCTTTGTTATGAGTCTAGCTGCAGCGTTTTGCACCAGCTGTAGGCGCATCAGAGAGCACTCTGAGACAGAATATTAGTTATAGTTACAAGTACTTGTTACAAAAAGTAATTGAGTTAGTAACTCAGTTACCACATTGTAAAAGTAATTAGTTACATAGCAAAGTAATTGGTGTTATTTTTATATTTTATAACGCAGTTACGTTCTATCATATCTAAGATTTTCATCAAGATTTTCATAGCTGAATTATTCTTACTATCTAGAATGTTTCGTCCAGGACCGCCATGTCACTGATGCGTCTGTCAGAAAGCCTGACAGCGCTGCGCTTCATTCAAACACATTGTAGTAACGCGCCACTCTACATGCCCAGTGACGGTAACGGTGTTGCAACGATGTTAAAAGTAATTTATTAGATTACTCCGTACCTGAAAAATAACACCGTTATACTTAAACGCTGTCACTCCCAACACTGGTCAGTAGTAAAAACAAAACCGTGTCACCAGTAGGAATCTTGGGTGGGCCAGTCAGAAAGAAAGCAGGTATGAAGAATAAAGAGGTCTTGGTTAAAATGTGAGCAGCTTTCTAACCAATCTGCTGCACTCTCTGTGCTCACGTGTGGTTTTATGTGTCTGCATGTTTATATACGACCCTGCCTTGTCTAATTTAGCCTGTAAACCAGTTTCCCCTTGAGCCTGCGCTCTCACTGTTCCTCTTCTTGAGCCTGATCTTGCTGTATTCACATAGTGCTGAACTGCCATTGTGCATCCTGTTACTGCTGCTGAGAAATTACAGCATGTAAATAGTGTCTGGGTAGATGGCGGTCCCTTGGCAGCAGGATAATAGAGGAGAGATTGGTCTGTTTATTGAATGATTTTCACTAGATTGTAGCTTGGGGCTGTCGGTTCTCTCTTCAGTCATGCTTGTGTCCACAGAGGAATGTGTGTGATTATCCTGTGTGGGTTTAGCTGGAGGTGAGGGACAAGTCTTTTTGAAAGTGGCTCTTATTTTACAGCATGTCTGGCTCTTTTTGTGCTGTATTAATTGTAGCCAGGGTGGTTTTATTTGAAAACACTTGTAGCGCTGTAAAATAAAAATGTGACACTCTGGTCTGGATGTTGGGTGTTTATACATCAGTGTTATCTATCTGAATGAGCTCTCTGTAAACCAAGACACCTCTAAAACATTCTGATGATCCAGTTGTTGCCTCTATAATTTTCACTCTATCAGGTGCTGTGCTTAGAGCAGCTACAGCTGGAGTGAGGACCCCACTGGGGTCATGAACTGATCTGATCATCAGACCTGGAGACTGTGGAGCAAGAGAGCCAATGACTGCTAGCAGACCCAATGACTGTGAAGCTAGAGAGTACACACAAGAGGTAAAAACATTCCCCATTTGTGGAAATGTTTAATTAAATGGACTTAGCAATGCAGGTGTGAAAACACTCTCAGTGTAGGCAATTAACCTTACATGCATGTTTTTTGTCTGCAAAGCTATGCATGCAATTTTTATTTAGAAATGCCATAGTTAGATGTTGAACCAGCGATAATCTCTGTGCCACCATGCAGTCCTTGGTTTTTTATATTTAACATAAATGACTTATTTTGCTCCTCTTTCAAACTACCTGTGTGTACCTAGCTAAACTGCTGAAGCCTAGTTTATACTTCTTCGTTTGCAGGGGTGCAGAAATATGCAACACTGTCCTCTGTTGATGCAAGTGCTCTGGGGCAGGCCTGAAACAGGGTGACAGAGACATGCCCAATTTGCACCTGTCAGGCTAAAGCTACGGAGAGCACAAGCCTGTGCATGTGATTCATCCAATCACATGGTGGCAACTCAATGCATTTAGGCATGTTGACATGGTCAAGACGATCCGCTGCAGTTCAAACCGAGCTTCAGAATGGGGAAGAAAGGTGATTTAAGTGACTTTGAACGTGGCATGGTTGTTGGTGCCAGACGGGCTGGTCAGAGTATTTCAGAAACTGATGATCTTCTGGGATTGTCACGGACAACCATCTCTAGGGTTTACAGAGAACGGTCCGAAAAAGGGAAAACATCCAGTGAGCGGCAGTTATGTGGGCCAAAATGCCTTGTTGACGCCAGAGGTCAGAGGAGAATGGCCAGACTGGTGGAGCTGATAGAAAGGCAACAGTAACTCAAATAACCACTCGTTACAACCAAGGTATGCAGAAGAGCATCTCTGAACACACAACACGTGGAACCTTGAGGCAGATGGGCTACAGCAGCAGAAGACCACACCGGGTGCCACTCCTGTCAGCTAAGAACAGGAAACTGAGGCTACAATTCACACAGGCTCACCAACACTGGACAATAGAAGATTGGAAAAATGTTGCCTGGTCTGATGAGTCTCGATTTCTGCTGCGACATTCGGATGGTAGGGTCAGAATTTGGCATCAACAACATGAAAGCATGGATCCATCCTGCCTTGTATCAACGGTTCAGGCTGCTGCTGGTGGTGTAATGGTGTGGGGGACATTTTCTTGGCACACTTTGGGCCCCTTAGTACTAACTGATCATCGTTGCAACACCACAGCCTACCTGAGTATTGTTGCTGACCATGTCCATCCATTTTTGACCACCGTGTACCCATCTTCTGATGGCTACTTCCAGCAGGATAATGCTCCATGTCATAAAGCTGGAATAATCTCAGACTGGTTTCTTGAACATGACATTTGAGTTCACTGGACTCAAATGGCCTCCACAGTCACCAGATGTCAATCCAATAGAGCACCTTTGGGATGTGGTGGAACGGGAGATTTATCATGGATGTGCAGCCGACAAATCTGCAACAATTGCGTGATGCTATCATGTCAATATGGACCAAAATCTCTGAGAAATGTTTCCAGAACCTTGTTGAGTCTATGCCNGACCAGCTCTGGTGGCCTAGTAGAGTGTCCGCCCCGGAACTGGGAGATCAGGGTTCGATTCCCGGTCGGATCATACCAAAGACTTTGAAAAAATGGGACCCAATGCCTCCTCGCTTGACACTCAGCACTAAGGGGTTGGATTGGGGGGTTAAACCACCAAATAGTTCCCGAGCGCGGCCACAGCTGCAGCTCACCGCTCCCCACCATGGGGATGGGTCAAATGCGGAGATGTAATTTCACCAGTGTGTGATGATGACTTGGGACTTTAACTTTAATTATAGGGGGAAAGGATAGTGGGGAGCCGAGCCATTAAGAGCTTTAAAAACAAATAAAATAATTTTATATTCAATGCAAAATTTAACTGGGAGCTGGTGCAGAGAAATAAGGATGGATACTCTCTCTTTTCTTTGTTATGAGTCTAGCTGCAGCGTTTTGCACCAGCTGTAGGCGCATCAGAGAGCACTCTGAGACAGAATATTAGTTATAGTTACAAGTACTTGTTACAAAAAGTAATTGAGTTAGTAACTCAGTTACCACATTGTAAAAGTAATTAGTTACATAGCAAAGTAATTGGTGTTATTTTTATATTTTATAACGCAGTTACGTTCTATCATATCTAAGATTTTCATCAAGATTTTCATAGCTGAATTATTCTTACTATCTAGAATGTTTCGTCCAGGACCGCCATGTCACTGATGCGTCTGTCAGAAAGCCTGACAGCGCTGCGCTTCATTCAAACACATTGTAGTAACGCGCCACTCTACATGCCCAGTGACGGTAACGGTGTTGCAACGATGTTAAAAGTAATTTATTAGATTACTCCGTACCTGAAAAATAACACCGTTATACTTAAACGCTGTCACTCCCAACACTGGTCAGTAGTAAAAACAAAACCGTGTCACCAGTAGGAATCTTGGGTGGGCCAGTCAGAAAGAAAGCAGGTATGAAGAATAAAGAGGTCTTGGTTAAAATGTGAGCAGCTTTCTAACCAATCTGCTGCACTCTCTGTGCTCACGTGTGGTTTTATGTGTCTGCATGTTTATATACGACCCTGCCTTGTCTAATTTAGCCTGTAAACCAGTTTCCCCTTGAGCCTGCGCTCTCACTGTTCCTCTTCTTGAGCCTGATCTTGCTGTATTCACATAGTGCTGAACTGCCATTGTGCATCCTGTTACTGCTGCTGAGAAATTACAGCATGTAAATAGTGTCTGGGTAGATGGCGGTCCCTTGGCAGCAGGATAATAGAGGAGAGATTGGTCTGTTTATTGAATGATTTTCACTAGATTGTAGCTTGGGGCTGTCGGTTCTCTCTTCAGTCATGCTTGTGTCCACAGAGGAATGTGTGTGATTATCCTGTGTGGGTTTAGCTGGAGGTGAGGGACAAGTCTTTTTGAAAGTGGCTCTTATTTTACAGCATGTCTGGCTCTTTTTGTGCTGTATTAATTGTAGCCAGGGTGGTTTTATTTGAAAACACTTGTAGCGCTGTAAAATAAAAATGTGACACTCTGGTCTGGATGTTGGGTGTTTATACATCAGTGTTATCTATCTGAATGAGCTCTCTGTAAACCAAGACACCTCTAAAACATTCTGATGATCCAGTTGTTGCCTCTATAATTTTCACTCTATCAGGTGCTGTGCTTAGAGCAGCTACAGCTGGAGTGAGGACCCCACTGGGGTCATGAACTGATCTGATCATCAGACCTGGAGACTGTGGAGCAAGAGAGCCAATGACTGCTAGCAGACCCAATGACTGTGAAGCTAGAGAGTACACACAAGAGGTAAAAACATTCCCCATTTGTGGAAATGTTTAATTAAATGGACTTAGCAATGCAGGTGTGAAAACACTCTCAGTGTAGGCAATTAACCTTACATGCATGTTTTTTGTCTGCAAAGCTATGCATGCAATTTTTATTTAGAAATGCCATAGTTAGATGTTGAACCAGCGATAATCTCTGTGCCACCATGCAGTCCTTGGTTTTTTATATTTAACATAAATGACTTATTTTGCTCCTCTTTCAAACTACCTGTGTGTACCTAGCTAAACTGCTGAAGCCTAGTTTATACTTCTTCGTTTGCAGGGGTGCAGAAATATGCAACACTGTCCTCTGTTGATGCAAGTGCTCTGGGGCAGGCCTGAAACAGGGTGACAGAGACATGCCCAATTTGCACCTGTCAGGCTAAAGCTACGGAGAGCACAAGCCTGTGCATGTGATTCATCCAATCACATGGTGGCAACTCAATGCATTTAGGCATGTTGACATGGTCAAGACGATCCGCTGCAGTTCAAACCGAGCTTCAGAATGGGGAAGAAAGGTGATTTAAGTGACTTTGAACGTGGCATGGTTGTTGGTGCCAGACGGGCTGGTCAGAGTATTTCAGAAACTGATGATCTTCTGGGATTGTCACGGACAACCATCTCTAGGGTTTACAGAGAACGGTCCGAAAAAGGGAAAACATCCAGTGAGCGGCAGTTATGTGGGCCAAAATGCCTTGTTGACGCCAGAGGTCAGAGGAGAATGGCCAGACTGGTGGAGCTGATAGAAAGGCAACAGTAACTCAAATAACCACTCGTTACAACCAAGGTATGCAGAAGAGCATCTCTGAACACACAACACGTGGAACCTTGAGGCAGATGGGCTACAGCAGCAGAAGACCACACCGGGTGCCACTCCTGTCAGCTAAGAACAGGAAACTGAGGCTACAATTCACACAGGCTCACCAACACTGGACAATAGAAGATTGGAAAAATGTTGCCTGGTCTGATGAGTCTCGATTTCTGCTGCGACATTCGGATGGTAGGGTCAGAATTTGGCATCAACAACATGAAAGCATGGATCCATCCTGCCTTGTATCAACGGTTCAGGCTGCTGCTGGTGGTGTAATGGTGTGGGGGACATTTTCTTGGCACACTTTGGGCCCCTTAGTACTAANACGAAGGATTAAGGCTGTTCTGAAGGCAAAAGGGGGTCCAACCCGGTACTAGCAAGGTGTACCCAATAAAGTGGCCGGTGAGTGTACATTACACTGTATTATTGAGTTGTCGGTAATTGAAAACGTAGCTTGAGATATTTTTAGAGCCGACTATTTGCTTCTAATTTACCGAGCATTGTTAGCTCAGCATTTGCCTCTAGTCTGCTTCACCTGATATTAGAGTAAAACAAAAGGATGCCATTGTGGCAGGCCACCAGGAGGCTCCACTCACACCCAGAAAAGAGGATGCAAACAGGATGTGATGTGTGAGTTGTATGTATATATCTTGTGTGTTGTTCTGTAGTACTGATCAGTTGGAGTGATTAAATGATGTGATCAGACCTACTCACGTGTCGTCCCTGACTTCCTCCACACGTCATATCTTCTGGGTTGCTCCTGTTTTGGCTTTGGTTCTTTTAACAACTCCGGATCTGGATGTTTGCCGCCATCGCTGGAGCCTTAGCTTGCCAGAGACACAGCAACTTCACAAACTCACAGAACAGTAACTACATCCCTCTTTTGTTTCTTTTGAAATGAGACTGACAATCCCCCAGCCGGCTGAGAATGAAATCTGTCTCAATGTAACCTTTCTTTCAATATAATTGAGAAACTGATTATTTTGTTTTTAATTCATGGTAGAATTCTTACAAATTGCTTCTTTAACCATTAAAAATAAGAACCAGATTTCTGTTACAGTTGCCAGCAATCTGGCAGGTCTCGTTGCTTTATGTCAGAACATGTGCTCCAATATCAATGAACAGTATCTTTACTGGTTATTTCCTTCAATGTCAACATTTAGGGTTGTTTAGTGTAGGTATTGTAAAATACTGTAAGTTGCTATTTGTTTGGTGTTTTTGAGGTGGAGGGGTTATGTGGTCAGGATGTGGTCCCTTCCTTAACCTCAGAGTTCAACAAGTTGAGACCAGGTCAGCGTATGATCTGAGCTTTAAACCAGTAGCTCAGCGTTTCACCATCGTTTTCTTCCCCTCCTATAGACATGCCTCTCATTCTCTAATTCTCCTCTGTTCCTCACCTCTGTATTTATCTGCAGCCTGCACATTTGTAAGAACACCCCCCCACCCGGATTTGCCTCTTCCTTATTTCATCATAGCAAAATGCCTCATCTCGCTCCATAGTAAAGCTGACTGTTTTCATAGTTGAATTCCATTATGCTGCATGTTTGTGCACCATAATAAATGTATGTGTGTGTGTGTGTGTGTGTGTGTGTGTGTGTGTGTGTGTCTGTCCTGGCTTCATCACATCTCCTCCTCACTATCACAACAGTGGGTGTGAAACCAAAAACTGTTACAATGAGGGCTGATGAAACGTGTTCACATGTATGACCTAAACATGTTCAGATTTAGTCACCCGTGTTAAAACAATGCTCAGTCTCCCTGTAAACTAACCTGTGTGTCTGTGTACATGTGAATACAACTTCTACTTCCTTTTAAAAAGTCTAAATGAGTGCTTTTGGACACAGATGCCTGGTAACCATGGCTCAGTATTAGGAATCTACTGTGGCTGAGGGGTTTGAAACACTTCTGCTTATAAGGACATTACAGCCACTGTGATTCTGTGTAAAAGTGAATTATTCCAACTGAACAGCCTTTTTTGAGAGATTACTTGTTAGAGAACAGGTAGTCTGAGTGCAGCCAAGACAACAGTGTGATGCTGCTGCTGCTGCTGTAAAGCATTCCCACTCTCCTAAATAAGTGGTTCCCAACATGGGGTCCACAACCACCACCAGGAGGATTTAGTGAAGCAGATGGATCATTCTTGCTGTGTGGTTGATTGTTTGGCCCGTGGGAGGCTTGATAAAAAGTTTTATTAGAATTTCCTCCGTAAAGGAGCGCGAAATACAAAATAGATGATTGCGGGTGACCCGACTGTCTGAAGAAAGCCTGGTTTCATGCAGCAACGTCAGTTTGTGCGGCTCATTTGTTCATGGTAAGAGCTTGTAACTAAGTATTTGTTAATAAGAGAACATGCTATTTAAAATATTCATCTTCATGTAGTTTTATATCCACGGAGTCATTTAGTTTTTGCGTTCTGATTCAGGTGTCTCAGCCCGCGATCGTTATAATAATAAATAAATGAATAAGTAAAAAATAACAACACTGATTAATGAAGACTTACCCAGCTTTGCAGTCGCCGTGAGGATTTATCCACCCACAGGTGATGTGAATCATGCTGACTCTGCTCGCCGGCCGGTGCCGACTCCTGCTTTCAGCACGACCACGGCTTTACCGAAGTCACGGCTTCCTGTTTTGTAGAATAGTTCAGCCAAACTTTCCTTGAAACACAATAATCGTAGACCTCCAGACGTTTGAAAGCCTTTAACTGTTCATGAGTGAAGGGTCCAGGACTTTCTGTTGAATAATAAATGTCTCCCCAGAGCTCAAACAGGCTTTAAATAACTTTATTTTTGTCTTCATTACAGATTTTAAGCTTCTCTCTAACCCTCCTCCTGTCTTTAGACGTTAAAGTGTTTATATTTTGGGGATTTGGGGATGAAAAGTGTACGTCGCGTATTGATAGCAGGCCGTCTTCTGCCACACAGCCACTCGCGCATGCGCACAACGATGTAAAAATATGTCAACAAAGATCCTCCTATAAAAGACGGCACACTGAATATTAGAATTTGCGCTAATATGTTTGACAAAGGTTGAAGTCAAGAAGACAAACTCAACTAAAGCATGTTCTATTTTGCAGCTCCAGTGTGACCATCCATCTGAGTCAGTTTATCCTGCTGCCTCCTGTATTTTTTATTTATTTTGTCTCTGTGCTGATCTCTAGGCTCAGACATCGTTTTATTCTGCATTTAGAAGCTTTTCTTCCTCTGGTGATTAAAAAATGTTCCTCTCAGCCTGCAAGCAAACCCCCTTTTTATCTTCAGCTAACTCCACCTCTGTTAATAATAGACTTTCTTCTTCCTCCCTTCCATTTCCAGCCCATTCCCCACTTTGTTGTTTCAAATCAATGCAGATGAACCTAAACCTTCCTCTCTTTAACCTTTAAGACTTTGTAGGTATGCAGGTGTATAATGTGACTGGTCAAAGCTGAGCTTTGTGATAAATGAAAGAGGAGATTTAAATTTGACTCATCTTGTCAGCTAGCAGGTAGATATTCATGGTGAAAGCTAAGCTAAGCAGTTTGCTGCAGGTGTTTATTTGCATTTGTAAGACACTTTGAAGTTTAGGGAGGCATTCTTATTAAAGGTGTATTGTTACAGTGAGAGGGAGCAGAAATTAGACTTTGTAAAACTGTATGGAAACACTTTACATTAAGGGTCCTTTTATTAAGGTTAGTGAATTATTAAGCATTAATAAACTATTAAATAAAGTATTAACAACTGCTTAATATTAATGTTAATATTAAGTAATGCTTTACTAAGCAGACCCCCCCCCCCCCCCCCCCCCCCCCCCCCCGGAACGTTAACAAAGGGACCCTTATTATATAAAGTGTTACCTACTGTATTTGGTTTAACAGGAAGTTCTAGGTCAATATTTTCAAAATGATAATATTTCTTATGATTTAACTTAATAAAATATTTCACAAAATGCTTCTGGCACAGTTTGAAAATAGTTTGTTGAACGTTTCTGTTTTAATTAAGCCCATCTGTTTTGCATGACCCGCACATTTTCAGACCATAATATGAAGAAATAAGAGGTGAAGGTGGCTGCAGAACATTACGATACGCTGGTATTCAAAGGAGACAGCAACAGCTGTTTTTTTATTTTTTATTTTGGTTTGTTTCAGGTCTTTCTGACAACTTTCATCGTCTTGATTTCACAGGATCTGAATCCTTTACCGTGAACAATCTGTCACAATGTAAAGTAGCAAATGTTTGTCAGTGGATGAGTCAGATATTTGGCAACAATTTAAGGCCACATCTCACAACCTTCAGGGACACTAGAAGCATTGGCATGCCACTCTGCTAAATCCTGCTAAACCGCATAAAGAAATAACAACAAAAGTGAATCACTGGGTAAACAAAAACATTTTACACCACAATGAACAAAAGTGGGCTCTTTAGGCCAGTTTGGAAGCAGAGAGCCTCTAAGCACAGTGCAACCTAAAATTACAACTGGGTTACAAAATATACATAATGCACAAGATTATGCAGAAAAAAACAACACACAGGGTTGTTTGCAATAACTGCTATTCTAATTTACAGTTATGTGTGAAACAGAACCTAACCTGTAGCAGCTGCGTGAAAATGCATTTGCAAAACGTTTCATTGACGCTGGTAACAATGCAAAAAAGGGAACCCAAGGGAGGACTTGAGAGATCTGATGTTGATAACGGCCAGGAAACTCAAGATTGTTCCACAACCAAAATGTATTTAAATCGTTTTTGACTTTGACAGTTGACAGGCATAAATAAAGGGATGGGGTAACCCAAGCTAACCTTAACTAAAAGATTTATCAAGACGGAAAGTCTGGAGCCTAGTCAGAAACAATGTCAGGTTGTCAGATACACAAACACTGAATTCATAGTTAGAACAGAGCTCAGACTCTTCATCAGTCTGGCAACTATAAAGAAACCACGGGTTGTTTAGGTTCACTATTACTCAAGGATACCTCACACGCTTTGGAAAGGGCGTTCAATGCTAGCAAGCAATTTCTGCAGGATTAATAAGACTCTTCTATATAAGTGGAAAAACATTTTTCACAACATTCTTGAAGTCTGTTTTGAAGCACACAGTGCATGTTAGTGTTCATTTAATCAGGACCCAGCTAATTATGCCTGATTGCTTTCTTTTTAAGGGAAAAGCAACTACAATGAGAGACCAATACATCAAAATGTTATTGCCAGCAATAAAATCTGATTTGTGAGTGAAGTTTATGTTGTTCTCATGTGGGACTGAAAAAGAAATGGATTGAATTCTTTAAACTTAGTCACAGCACTATGTTAAATGAACTTAATTAGAAATCCCTGCCTTCGATTGTTGAATTTATGACTGAGAGAGGTTGTGGTGAGCATAGACATGTCTATAAACACTAGATGGTGGGCGTAGCTAAACGGCGGCCATCTTACTTCAGACAGCAGACGCTCCATTCTCAATGGTAGCAGGAGGTGGGTGAACAACTTAAACAAAAACACTCTTAACTCGATTAAATATTAACGGATTTACAAGCGGGTTGTATTATTACAAACCTCATAACACATAGGCTTGAGACAACATATTTGCACATTTTTAAATAAAATGGGCCAAATCCATCATATTTCACAGCCACATCTCTGGCGTTCATAACAAATCAAACCGTTTGAAAATCTGTTGAAAATTGAGCAAGTTAGAGTTATTTAAATAGTACAGTCACCATTGACACCAATGTTACGAAAGGGTGCAGCTGTCCGAAGTAAGATGGCCACCATGTTGCTACTTCGCACGCCATTGGCGAACAGCATGGGTGAGCCATCTATACATATCTATGGTGGTGAGTACTTCCTTCTTTTATCAATGACAGTAATGACACAGGAGGGATTCCGGTGAGAGGGGGATGATGGGAAATGGAGTTCTAGGCCGAGGATTTGCAGAATAGAGATCAGGTCAACTGTAAATAACAGTTGTGATCTATACATTTGTTTTAAAGTTTAATTATATACATAATTTATAAATGATCACATCATGCTGTAACTTAATTCGAAATTATGTTGTTATTGACGAGGTATTATCCTGCCTGCATTTGGTCTCTGCCTCCCAATGGTCGAGGTAAACGTGTGATTCACTGATTATAATTTCAGTGAGTTGTCTGTTGTAGAGTGTAGAAAAGTGCTGTTGATGCAGCCAATTATACCCTCACTTACAAAAGGTCACCATTTCATTACACAACACAAATCTCTGCCAAAGTCATCCTCACTCATAGAAAAGCAGCAAGATAAACAAAAAGAGAGGCTGCAAAATGCAGAAAAATGCCAGTATTGACAGAACAATGATGCATCATTTTGTGCATGTGTGTGCCAAAGGAAATGTCAAACACGTGTTGTCCTCGGGGGACGTCTTTCATATTTTCTGCAGGTTAATTTATATTTTTGAGACCAGTTAGAGTTAGGACTTCCTTGGCTTATTTGGTTGATGTTCATCAATGCTCATCAGTCAAATAGTAGGCCTATTTTTATAAAGGGGACATATTATGCTAAACTAACCTTATGAATCCTTTTGTGCTGCCATGTGGGTCTCTACTGTCTCTATAAATGTGAATAAAAACCATCCATCCTTTTTCTGTCATCCAAATAGAAATTTTGAATCAAAACCATTTATTCATTTATTATTAAATCACCCACATGGTCCTTATTCTGTGGTATATTTCTGAATTTTTTGTCAGGCATTGACCGTAGGTTTGGCTTTATAAGATACACCCACCTGTTTTCCACTCCTTCATTGCTTCATTCATTCCATTGGCGTAGGTTTGGTCTTGACATTGGTGGGGGCTTATAAATCAACCCCCCCCCCCACACACACACACACCGAACTT
>SSNS01000315.1:698371-718954 GCA_006937985.1 Aphyosemion australe | reverse complement strand
GGATTTTTCGACGTCATGGCATTGGCTACCACATTTATGCTGATGATTGTCAGCTGTACCTGGCCATGAAAGAACAAGACGCAGGCTCTTTGGTTTTAAAATGTCTTTCAGAGGTGAAAGAGTGGTTGGCTGCAAACTTCTTATGCTTAAATGCTGGAAAGACAGAGTCAATACTCTTTGAGCCAACAAATCTCTCTCGTGTAACATCTACTCTTAGTCTTCCGTGTAGTGAAGTCCAGAAGTGTGTCACTAGCCTTGGTGTAAAATTAGATGCAGGATTTTCAATGGTACCGCAGGTAAATGCAGTTGTTAAATCTTGTTTTTTCCAACTGCGCCGCCTCATGCGCCTAAAACCCGTACTGAAACGTCCTCATCTGGAAACTGTGATACACGCTTTTATTACTTCCCGTCTGGACTATGCAAACTCACTACTCATTGGTGCTCCTGTTTCAGCGCTGAAACGGCTGCAGACTGTGCAAAATGCAGCAGCTAGGTTCCTTACCAACACAAATAGACGCTGTCACATTACCCCGGTTTTAGCACGTCTACACTGGCTGCCTGTGACTTTCAGGATTCGTTTTAAGATTTTATTATTTGCTTACAAGGCATTAAATGGCCTAGCACCACCTTACCTGTCACAGCTCCTTACACCCTACGTGCCGGCGCGTTCCCTGAGATCAGCTGACCGCTTACTACTCTGCATTCCAAAAATGAAGTATAAGACAAGAGGAGAGCGGGCTTTTGTGTATGCCGCTCCTCACTTTTGGAATGCTCTCCCTCTCACCGTACGAGAGTCCTCAACGGTCTCGGTCTTTAAGTCTAGACTGAAGACTCACTTTTATGATTTGGCCTTTGGATAAAGGACCTCTTTTACATTTGGTTTTATTGTTTTGATGTAGTTTTTATTGTCAGGACTGTTCCTGTTTTTGGAGCGCTAGTTTTTTATACTTTTTACTGCTTTTACTAGTCCTTTGGTTGATTTGACCATTTTTTATTGAATTACTGTGTGTGTCTGGTTTCTGCCTTTTATTGCTTATTTGGGTATCATGCTATTGCAAGTGTTTATTTCAACTTGTTTTTCAACTGTAAGGCGCTTTGTTCAGCTCTCATGCTGTGTTTTAATGCGCCAAACAAATAAACTGGTATGGTATGGTATCCTTTTGTGCTGCCATGTGGGTCTCTACTGTCTCTATAAATGTGAATAAAAACCATCCATCCTTTTTCTGTCATCCAAATAGAAATTTTGAATCAAAACCATTTATTCATTTATTATTAAATCACCCACATGGTCCTTATTCTGTGGTATATTTCTGAATTTTTTGTCAGGCATTGACCGTAGGTTTGGCTTTATAAGATACACCCACCTGTTTTCCACTCCTTCATTGCTTCATTCATTCCATTGGCGTAGGTTTGGTCTTGACATTGGTGGGGGCTTATAAATCAACCCCCCCCCCACACACACACACACCGAACTTGTGTTGTTTTCTCTATCCATGATAAAAACAATAGCGTACTGATTTCCCACATGTACTATTCTACCTACTTACTTGTAATGTTTAATGTTATTGAAAAGCTGTTGTGTGTCACCTACATTTTAATATTAAACATGTCAATTTAACCCTTTAACAACAATTGTTTCATATCTAAGTTTATAAGAGCTCTTTCTTTTTAATAATTTTAATAAGATTAGTTTTTTCCTCAATAAGCTGCTTTATTGAATCATATACATGTTTTCTGCCCTCTGGTGGAAGCTAAAAGTACAAATTGTATTTAGTTTGATTGTTGTAAAAGTAACTCATCGTTGTATTAATATTAGTCAGAAATTTTTCAACATTTAAAAAACAGTTTTCTGATTATTATTTCATGTGTCAGGCTTTAAAGGACTAACTGTCTCTCTAGGCTGATCATATCTGTACAAGGCTGCAGATTTCTCTCAGTCTGAATGGAAGTTAGACTCAGAGAGAAAGAGAACCATGACTAACATGGCTAGTTGTCTTTCTCTCTGAGAGAAAGGTAAATCAGCAGGTAAATCTCTAATGAGCTACAGATGATTTACCTGCTGAGCGCTAAAGCCTAGCATTGCCAATAATGTTATTATGATGGACTCATTTCATTAGCAAACTTAACTTTAAGTGACTTAAACGTTTCTTTGGGAAAAAAATAGCTCCTTATGTCCTCAACCTTATTTTTGCCTCCATCCTCATGTAAACTACTTTTGTGAGACTCTTATTTTAATTAATAGTCAGACAGGATGTGGTATACAGCGCTTTTATTGTGGTGACCGTATTTATGTGTGCTGCTAACGACCGGCACCGGTGTAGTTTGTCTCACGTGAGTCTCTCGTGACAGCCAATCACACCGTCCATATGTGGTACGGTGGTAGGACTTGAGGAGAGAACGTCATTTAACCCTTTCTGCGCCTCTAGAGTAACGAGACATTGAATGGCTTGTTGTTTTTAGCGGAGGCGGTCAAATTATTGGTGGGGACAATTTGGTCGTTGCTTGATATTGCTGGGGACACGTCACCACCGTCCATGCCATATCTACGCCCTTGATTCATTCCATGTCCAAAGCTCAATAAGGTGCTGTAGTTTACCCTTTGAGTCTCTCTGCCTTCCTGTTTGTTTATTCAGTTCTTCTGTAAAATTGATTCCTTTTCAAAACTGCTTTTAGTGCTTGGGATGTTGCTAGAACAAACTATGCTTCTTCCAACCCATTGCCAGTTATTCCGTGTTTGGGACGTTCCTACTACAGTGTAACAACTTTCATTCTGATGGCTTTAGAGAATGACTTGCACCTGTGTACAACAGCCTCACTTCTGTTCATGTGCCCCAGGGCAGCTGACATGCCTGGTGCTGCAGTCTGCTTCCAGCATGTTTCCAGCATGTTTTAGATCATGAACACAGCTGATTTGTTTGATTTAGTGATGAACCGCTCCTGTAGACACTAATGAAGGCTGAGGAGACATTTCAGCAGTTAGATTAAGGTGTTAAAACGACGAATTCACAGCAAGAAGATAGGTTTTACTTTTGCTTTCACTAACTGGATACTAGGGGGTGCTAAGAGCAAGCCAAAATTGCCAAGTGTGCCTTTAATATAATCACCACAATGTAACACCATCAAACAGTACAGTATGTACCAAATTAGCTGTGCTGCAGCGTTGTTGTTTTGTTTGTATTTTTTCTGCCATTGTGCATATTCCTGTTTTTACTCCATCTGCTTCACTCCTGTCAGCATTTGTTTACTATTTGCGTTGCTTATAAGCTAACCGGTAGAATACTAACACAAAAGTGCGCATGTCACCACCTACTGTACAGGAGTGGAACACACTTCATAACTAACTATGTGTCTGTTGCTGCTGCCTCTTGGCCAGATCGTCGTTGTAAATGAGAATGAGTTCTCAATCGACTCATCTGGTTAAATAAAGGTTAAATAAAATAAAATAAACTTCATTTAAGAGTTTGATTTTCTAACACATGTAAACCAGGATAAAGTTTCCCAGTTTATTGCTGTAGCTCAACCTAGATCATCTGACCCCTACTGCACATTGGAAGCATCAGCGTCACGGAACGGCAGCGGAATGGTTTACTTGCAATTTTCGCTGCTTGCCAGTGCACACCGGGAGAATCTCAGCTGCGGAGCGGCTTCACCGCCACGCTCCTCGCTGGTCTCGCGAGATCACTAAATCCCTCGAGACTTCAACCAAAAAGAAGGAAATCAAGTTTGACATCGCTGTTTGATGTCATATATAATGTTGTTCCTCTCTACTGCCAGGATTAAAGCCATGAAAAACACACCGCTGCACTCCTCGAACGATGTAAGTAAATAAGCCGTGAGGTCACACGTATAGACGTAATCTACATAGATATGAAATTGCATCGCTGCAATAGACTTTTATTTTGAAAATTACCGGGCATTTTACGCTGAAACCGAGTGTGAGTTCCTGTCTAGCCCTATGCTAACTGTGGAAACTGACGCATCCCAGAAGCGGAACGCGGCAAAACTCGATCCTATCTTTAGTGGCGCTGCGCTTCTGGGACGCGTCTGAAAATTGGTTTGTGTCACCCCCATAGACTATAATGGATTCTATTTGAAGCAGCGACGTTCCACTGCAGTTAGATGTGCATACATGCACATGTTGCTTAGAGTTATGCTGCTATAAACATTCAGCTGAACACATTGATTATATTTCTCTCTACTGTCTTTACTCTCTTGCTGCTGTTAACTGTGTTTTGTCTTCCAAAGAAATGATGACAGGCCCTGTCTTTCTGTGTTTGCTGGTATCTCGTTCTCTCAGTGAGAAGGTCACCCATTCTGAGTCCAGTTCTGGTTCAGATGGATGGTTTCATCCTGTTTAAAGCTAGTTTTCTTTTTCACTACTGTCCTTCATGAGAGATTGCTCTAAAGTGAGGATTCAGTAAACTGACCAGCATTTTAAATGGAATCTAATTTAATACAATTAAACATACAGTTAGCAGTTGCCTTAAATATTGACCCGATATGAGTCAGACTTGTTGCTTTTTGTATAGAAAGTTGAATGAATTTTCTTGTGAAATTAATTTAAAAAAATTGATCTTAGCATTTTGGTAGTCCAGTTGTCAGTCGGGCCTGAACTTTGTCCTAAACAGCTGGCAGATGCTAAATTATTCTGGTTTATTGAATGATTTCTCTCATCCTGATTGAAGCAGCAGTGGGAGTTTTGGTCATTTTAACTGCAAATGCATGGACATGTGTAATCCCAAAGATCAAAGTCAGCTCCATTGCAACAAAAGTACGAGATATCTGTTTTTATCAGCAGGCCCAGATTTTGAGTCTGAATTGAAGTTCAACTTGTGTTCTGACCTTGGTGCAAACGTAAACCACTTTCTAAAGTAGCTGGCCAAACAGGAAAGCAGAATATGTTTTTGGAGAGTAGATTACACCAAACATCTACTGGAGCTTAAATAGAGTTGCTGTAAGTATTATCATGATTGGACAGCCGGAATAAATTGTGTTTGTGCATGAGTAGAAGTTGTTGTTCAGCTTGTAGCCATACAAGTGTGTCTCATATAAATACCCCAGCCTGTCTTTGTTCATGGCTTTATGCAGGAGGAAAAAGAGCCCATGTAAACAGAATATGTTTGTGTTAGCTGTTTGGGTATTAGTCCTCAGAGACTCTGGGTCAGAGGCAATATTCATCTCTCAACCATTTTTCTGCTGAGCAGTAACATCTTTCCTTCTCTCTTTCTCCCTCTCCTTCTCTCTCTCTTTCTCTCTCTCTCTCTCTCACACACACACACACACGCACGCACACACACATGCATACTCAAAGTGTACACAATAGCAGGGAAACATGCGCTGACTAGGCTCAAGCTTTGAAAGGCTCACTTTACACTCTGAAATCTGGTGTTTGACAGATACTGCACGAAGTCGGATGAACACAAAAATCATCCAAGAAAAAAGACATGATGGCAGGACAAAAAAAAAAAACACTCACTGCTGACCTCTTGTTCATCTCAGAAAGCCTGAAAAAGCACAGTAATAACAGCTTACAAAGTGCTATTTTGCTTCACACAGCTCTCTTTGTGATCCAGAGTTCATGTTTTAGATTTCAGCATCTCAAAGCCGGCTAAATGCTAACATCTGCTTCAACAAATTATTTTCTGTGTATCAAACTTTTCCTCTCTTTCTACTTGGTAATCAGAACTAATACAAGTCATCTACAGAGCTAAACAGAATAATGATGTTTATTCTAATCACAACAGCTGATTTTAGGTTGTTCAAGAGGAAGTTCCTAAGATACAAGCATGTCATTAAATTCTAATTGATTTGATAATCATATCAAATGTAGATGTGAATTTGCTTTAATCTAGCCTTGTTACTGGTCTCATAAGCTGAGCTAGTTACAGCGCTAAATCTGTGGGGAGTCTGTTGTCAACCCCAATAGCTGCATGCTTTAAACATGAACAGAATTCACAATGTTTATGGAAACTTGCAAGGGAAGTTGAACTCATAGATTATATGAGCTATACAAAAATTGCAAATCAGAGGTTTATGTATCTTCAGACTCTCTTCCTTTCCTCAGCCGTCCCTCCATTTTCCCTCTTTTTATCCAAGGTCAGGTTGTTCCTTCAAAGATAGCCTGATACTGCTTTATCAAGCAAGCCTCTCCAGCTCCAGGGCAGCAATCCCTCCAGCAGGTTTTGAGTCTGCTTTGAGGTCTCCTCCCAGTGGGAGATGCTTGGAAATCCTCCAGATGAAAGTGACCAGAAGGGATTTTAGTAAGTTGCCCAAATAACATTAGCTGATCTGAAGTAGCAGCAGTAGATCACCCAGATGAAAGATGAAAGGCCCAGTGTGTCATATTTTTACTTGTTATCAAATTCTGTGTATCACGTTCACAAACTTGTCTTTTTTCATTAAAATTTCTCACCAAAGTCTATTCTAAATATTCCTATTAGCTTGAAAATTTACATTTTTATTTATGTAAATGTAGGTTGAGGCTCTATAGTCATGCGCTATATTGATATACGGTTGCTGTTTAAGGACATGCAAGACTTAAAGCTCCATGTTTTGCATTTGCACTTTGACATGAAAGTTCTCCTTCTCCCTAAACGTTGTGCAGGAGATGGTGCCGGTTTTCTCTGTGACAATCAGTGGCGGCTCGTCCATGGGGGCGCTAGGGCGCCGCCCCACCAGTCTCACAGGAAGAGGAAGAAGAAGAGAGGAATCACAAAATGTATTTAAAAAACATAAAATTTAAACTAAACGATCTATACACCTTATGGGCTGTAAGTGCTGTGTGTAATCTGCATTTAATTGTAGTTTAATAAAGTTAATGCTTTTAACACGGCTGAAACGTCGACGTACTTCCTGTCACGTGCCCTCTCGCGGGCGCAGCAATCTTTACCATCGACTTAATACGGGCTAACTGGCGCTCGCGCGCTGGATCCCCAACGACAAGGAATAGGAGAGCTTTTGGGCGCATATGGTTGCGATCGCAAGCAAACGGGGGAGTCTGCTCAGATCAGGAGGAGGATGCTGATTAGTCAGCTCACCCAGCCCAGACAGGACCGGAAATGTCTCCACAGGCTAGTTCACCGTCCTTTGTTGTTGTGGGGCTGCTGCTAACGTTGACTATGGAGAAAACTAGTAGTTTCATCTTTTTATCATTGGATTCTACGAACCAAGTGGATTTTTTTTACTATAAGATGGATTATTTTGACCAGCAAGGTAAGACAGAATTTAGCTTTTGACTTCATGAAAATAGCTTTGTTTTGCTTTTCATTAGCAGTCATTGGGTGGTGTTGAGGTAGAAAACGTGGATTCTATCGTTTAAAAGAGCCTCTTCCTGTTTAGTGTGTGTGAGGTTTGCATATATTGGTCAATATGAAGCATGTTTTTGGAACAACTTTGTTGCTAACTTAGCAACAAAGTCCATTGATTTCAAGTTGTGTGAAGCATAAGAATGGTAATTTGGCGTTCCCTAGTGATGATATGTGGTTAGCGCATCTGAAAAACTGACCTGCAAATAAAGAAAATAACGATCGTTTATATAGCGCCTCTCAAGATAAAAACCATTCACAAGAACTAACATAAAAAAATAAAAATAAAAAAATGCGCCCCACCCAAAAAAAAATTCACCAGCGGCCACTGGTGACAGCCTTACTGGTTTGGGGAACTTCTGCTCCTTCCCCTTGAGCTGCTAACTACATGTGATCGCTGGATTAAAAGCTGGAAGTCATTGATGATTGGTAGTGTGTGCACGGCTGTGGGAGAGAGGGAGACGGGGTACATGGTAGAAGTAGGACTGCAATAATTCAAAAACAATATATATTGATCAATAGACGTATGGCACAATAGAAACTTCAATAAAAAGTTTCTTTTTTTTCTACTATAGTCCATTGAGTAGCTTAATACTAGAGTCAATACTTACTCCCAACCAATCAAAAACACAGACCCAGGCACGCTCCGTCACCAAGCCCTACTCTCTCAAACCTAAACAGACAGCAAGATGTTGCAGCAAAGAGCGGTGGAGGAAATCATCCAGTAAAACACCAAATTATCATTATAACCATACAGATCTGCAATAGTCACTTTATGTTTATTATTCAGAATCTTTTTTGATGCATCCTATTGTTTCCACTTGCTTTACTTGTATGTTCCACCAAAGCTAATTCCTAGTAATGTGAGAGTCACTTACTTGGCAATAAAACACGAATCTGATTCTGAAAAAGGTTAAAGCACTGGGATGTTTTAGTTTTTACAAGTCTGACTAAAAAGACGCAACGGTCAATTGAAAAATTAGCAGATAATTGATTCAAATTCAAGGCTGGTAACACAACCAGCGTGTTTTATCATAAAGTAATGACAAAAAGGGAAAAAAAGGTATATTTTGAACAAATTAAGAATCACCTCCAGAATATAATTACATAAGTAAGAACTTAAAGCACTGGGGTGATTCATATGTTTCAGCACACACAAAGTTATTGTAACTTAATTGATGCAGTGAGGAGCTTCTCATTACTTGAAAAAAGAAGAGTTGTTAAAGGGACCATCTTTCATGGGTCAACAATATCATGGTTCATTAGGTTCAGACTGTGAAAGAGTGGCACAGGGAGCATAGGAAATCATTCTCAAACTTAATCTATGTGAGATTATTTGAGGAATAATGCTTGACAGTCAATCTGATTCTTATCTCATCAATACAGAATCTCACATTTAAAATAAAAATAACTCTGGACAAGAGCAAACATGACCATAATAATAATAATAATAATAATAATAATAATAATAATAATAATAATAATAATAATAATAATAATAATAATTATTATTATTATTATTATTATTACTATTATTATTATTATTACTATTATTATTATTATGACCTGTTTTTATGCCAGCAGGGGACATTTTGTAGTCCCTGGAACTTGAGGTAAAAGCAGTTTTGGAGTCACCTTGTCATTTGCATTTCTAAAACAGTTTAGCGGATGCCTTGTGCTTCTAATGAGCTGTTAGAGAAGATTGACAGGAAACATGGCCCTAACCAAAATAAATGTCTATTAAAACAATAGAAAAAAAATCAAAAGAATTTTTCACACAATACAAGACTGTGATGTCTCTGACTGAAGTCTCTACCACTGCCGCTGCTCTGCAGTGGCCAGGAAGTTCAAAGAAGGAAACCCAGTAAAATAATTAGCGTTGTAGCTGTAAACTCCCCCTTAGTTTAATTATAGCTCCTCTTCCTGTTTCTTAGCCAAGCTGAGATACTAATATATCATCACTTTTCATTAGGGATGTTCGATATTATCGGTCTACCATTAATATAGTCCAACATTGGCATTAAAATTTAACATAGGAAAATATTAGTATCGGTTTTCAGTCTTTTAATGACCTAACTTTGACATACTATACACATATTATACTGTACATCAAACTCTTCAGATACTTCTCTCTCTCAAAATATTACAGATTTGAGGTCTAGTTTTTGAGATATATTAGTTTATTTGGCACAACTTGTGAAGTGGAAATATGACCTGTGTAGTGAACATACACTGTCCTCAGAGCACGTAGCTATGCTGCAGATTCTGTTCTCCTGAGCGGTGAGTCTGCTGTCTGTGTGTGCTCGTGTGCACGCACGAGTGTGTGCACGTTAATGACTTGTTTGTTCCGACTGAGAAACTCCGAGAGCGCACCTGTGTGTGTGTGTGTTGTCAATCACTGCCTCAGCGCAGCTCTCTCGGTCCGCAAGGCGACGCCTCCTTTAGGCACATTTTCTAACAGGAAGTGTGGGTGAAGTTAGTCTCCTCTTTAAGGTCCTTGGAAAACCCTCCAGTGTGGCTGAATTACAACAATTCTGCAAAGATGAATGGGCCAAAATTCTTCCACAGTGCTGAAAAAAGTCTCATTGCAAGTTATTGCAAAAATGTAATTGCAGATGCAACTAACCAGTTATTAGATTAAGTGAGCAATCATTTTGTCACAAAGGGCCATGAAGGTTTGGATTTTTTCCCTTAATAATAAAAACCATCATTTAAATACTGCATTTGGTGTTTTATTGTGTTGTCCTTGACTGATAATTACATTTGTTTTATGATCTGAAATATTTGAAGGTGCAAATAATATGTAAGACTGAAGTAAGAATGACATCCTGTGGTCAAATTTGGTTACTGCAGCTCATTTTTATAAACAGAAGGTGACTATCTCACTGCTGTTCTAGCTTCATGGCTGTTGCCAGTTACGGATCAGCAGAAGATTCTAGATGAGTCATACTCAGTAAGTCGATAGGTAGATAAATACATTGTCATATCTGGTGTTAACACTCTTGGGGGGTTTACAGTAAAAACATTTACTACACTTATTACAGTAGTATGCCTCAGGCATTAGAGGTGGTGCTGTTAGCTTGCTGTTATAGTTCTGAACGACTCATTAAGGAAGTAAAACGCCACAATTGACTCATGATTCACTTCACACACACATTTCACTGTAATATTTAGTTGTTGGTAATTAAAAAAGTAGCTTGAGATATTTTTAGAGCTGACTATTTGTTTCTAATTTGCTGTTAGCATTGTTAGCTCAATTTTAGCCTCTCGGCCTTTTAACCCGATATTAGAGTGAAACAAAAAGATGCCGTGGCTTCTTAGGGGTACAAGATATAACCTCTGGGTCACTCCTGTTTACTGGCTTCGGTGCTTTAAACAACTTTTAAGCTTTTAGCCAACATGATTGAGATATTAGACTGTTTTGTGATTAGTATTTATTACTGTGGAATTCTTACATATTGCTCCTTTAACTGTGACAAATATGCCAACAAATAAGATATCAGGAAGGAGTCAAACACTTTCACACCACTGTGGGACAGACAGATAGGACCTACATCCTCTTAGAGAAGCTTTCACTTATGGGTCGACTGTTTTTCTCCTGCAGAAGCTCACCTCCTGTGACATTTCAGACTAAGACGTGTCTGACAGGCAGACCTCAGGAGCTCTAATAGAAATGTTGTCAGGCACAAAACAATTTTAGCCCATCCGCTGCAGAGCAAAGATGAAAACATCAGTTTGACATTAATCAGACATCAAAAGTTTAGATAGCAGGACTTTTTTCCTGCCTCTCTCATTGTGTAACGACATAAGCACATGGGTTGTTCAACAATAGAATACACTACTGTAATGTGCTCGTACCAGTGTAGCAACTCTGACTAAACATCGTGATAAACCACAGGTTGATCATTTACTGCTAGACTTCCTCTTACAAAACTGAAGTGAAAACTGCAAAAACATAAAAGAAATTACAACAAATTAGTCCCATTATAAATTAAACACTTTGCATCAATAACCTTTTAGCAATATGTGATATGCGTAACTCTTAAAACTATTTAACAAGGTCAAGTTGAACGAAAACAAGCTTCCTTTCTGGTCCAGCGGCAAGCACCTTGATGCAAATCATTGTTGTAATCCGCTGTCATCTTAAAGGGGAATATTATAATAATAAAAAAGTTATAATGTACAAGACATGTTCATGAAGTTATTTACACAAGGTCAATCTCACATAAAGTGATTTCAGCAACTCTATTGATAGTTTCAGTACTTTCCAGAATAAGCCGTTTCAGGGCTTTTCAAATCAAACAAGGAGATTTGAATATCCAAGAGGGGCTTGCTCCCTTTTATATTTATATATATATATATATATATATATATATATATATATATATATATATATATATATATATATATATATATATATATATATATATATATATATATATATATATATATATGCTGTTGTGTCCTTGGGCAAGACATTTAACCCACCTTGCCTGCTGGTGGTGGTCGAAGGGACTGGTGGCGCCAGGGTATGGCAGGCCTCGCCTCTGTCAGTGCGCTCCAGGGCAGCTGTGGCTACATTGTAGCTCATCATCACCAGCATGTGAATGTGTGTGTGTGTGTATATGTGTGTGTGAGAATGGGTGACTGATTGTGTTGTGAAGCGCCTTGGGGGGTTGTAGAACTCTAAGAAGGCACTATACAAATAAAGGCCATTAAGAGCTTCTGATAAATTATTGGAATTCTTTCTGAGATAATGGATGTGTTGTTGCTGCTTTCTTCCCTTTAATAAATAACGACAGAAGGAGGAAAGCTGAGCGAAGTATGACTGTTTTATTTGACTAATTACCCATGTTTGGTTATTTGATTTCCCAGGGTGCCTACCTGCAGATGGTCAGCGTAAACAGTTCAATAAGCTCAGCTGTTTAAGTATGATTAGCAGGTGTGTGTGCGTGCATGTGTGTGTGTACACACAGGTCCCTAAACCTCTGCCTGCATGGAGGAACAGACTATCAGCTTCATCTAAGGTCAGAAAGGCTTCTTTAAGAGACGTTTAAGGTGTTAAAATATAGAGCTGAGTGAAATATACCCTTTTTTCTTCATAATACTGTATATTTTTATATAAACATTCCAGTTTCTAAGAAAACAACAGCTTCAACGGAAACCTATTATGGTATTTTTAAAAATGTATATAATAGACATAAGAACTATACCAAAATGTGTGCGTAAAAGACCTCTCACATAAAGCAGTTACAGCAGTTTTATTCTTGACCTTTTCAGTACCTCCCAGAAAGAGCCATTTTAGCTATCAGCTGAGAAACTCCAATATCCAGAAGGGGCTCAGAGTAAAGTCACTGCTCCTCCAGCCTGGGGAGGTAAGCTAGGGGTCTATGCTAATTTGTTGACTTTTTGAAATGGCTTGGCATATAATCAAGGATGTCAGTTGTTTTAATGTTGCTGGGGACAGTTACCATAAACTTGAGTGTGTCTTAAAGATTGCTGGGGAGAATTATAATTAATCATTCATATATAAGTATTTATTCGTGTTACGTTTAATTACAATATGAACTGCAGTGCATTGACAGGTGTTGAAAATTTGAGCTTTGTTCAATAAATACAATTTAAAAGCGGGAATCAATCCAGCAACCCAATGATTACAAGGCAAGCTCCAAAACTCTTCATCACTGCAGTACATGTAAGCTCACTTAAAAGAAATTCCCTCTGAAATATTATGTAGCTTACTGGTGTCAGGTTTTGGTCAACTCCACATTCCCTCACGAGCGTTTTATTCATGGACATAAATGACGGGGAACGTGGGTTTAGAGGTGACAAGCGCATGAAGTGGTGGAGGAGAATGAGGTACAAATTTGTCCGTGTTAAAAAGTCTCTGAAATACCAAAAAGCACATTATAACTGCAAATATAAACTGTATATGCACTATCTTGGACCGGATACATGACAGGATACCACAGAAAAGAGCTACGCCCCAGGTGACGGAGAAGTCTGAAGGCAAAACATCTCCATCATTGCGTGTGCGTCTCTCCCTCGGGGATCTGATGGAGAAGCATAAATTAGGCTTAAGTGTCCATTCTGTTAAGGAAAAAAAATCATAATTTGCTTTTGTGAAAGTCTACTGAATAATGCCCTGATGTGCATCAATAAATTCATTATTTACAGTATAGTGATTATCAATAAAGTTAAAAAGAAATGATGCCACTCAGGGGATTATTGTTTTACTGGACAAAATCTGAGACAGATTGTGTCCCATCTCCTTTAGCCCTAAGATGAATGATGTTGGTTTGAAACTCACTCCAGTAGCTAAGAGTACATGTCTGACTTATAAATTAATTTGTTTAATTTTTTGTCAAACTAAAAACCAAAATCTTTGTTGACTAAAACCTTTTTGAGTTTTTGTCGCCTAAAAGTGACGAAAACTAAAAAGCATTTTCGTCCAAAAGACTAAGACTAAAACTAAGATGCCCGCCAAAAACAACACTGCTTGGAATATGCCCATGATGGAATAACCTGGTCATTCAGTAGATTCAGGTAGTCAGCTGACCTCATTCTTGGAGCACATCCTGTTGCTGAACCTAGACCTGACCAACTGCAGCAACCCCAGATCATAGCACTGCCCCCACAGGCTTGTACAGTAGGCACTAGGCATGATGAGTGCATCACTTCATCTGCCTCTCTTCTTACCCTGATGCACCCATCACTCTGGAACAGGGTCCATCTGGACTCATCAGACCAGTTTTTAATAATGCGTTGGACAGTTCTGAACCCAGTTTTAGTCGTTTCTGCAATCTCCTTAGATGTTTTCTCTGCTTGATGCATGCCAATGATGTGACCTTTCTCAAACGGACTAACATTTTTTCCACGACCACCAGATGTGTCTTTCCACATGGTTGTTAAAGAAATGAGAAGCTACTCATTGCACCAGTTGGGTTAAATAACTTGTTGCCAGCTGAAAGATAATCGCCCATGCAGCAATTATCCAATAGGCTCGTATCTGTTTGCTTAGTTAAATCCAGGTGGTGACTTTTTTTGGGCCGGTCAGAGTAATTAATTCATTGTACATTTAGTGCCAACCACAGCCCAAGTTAATATGGTAAAAACACCCAACTTCATACTTGTGAGCGAACCATGTGAGCAGCTGTGTGTGTACACGCATTTGTGTTTTTAAGATTTCTCTACAGGAGTGTCCAATAGTGAGTGTGAGGGGCCACAGATCTGCCCTCCAAGATCCCTGGAAGGCTGTTTTTATTTATTTATTTATCTTTTTTTCACCTTTTTTTCCCATTTCCCATCTCTGCCTATCTTGACTTTTTAAAATGAGATTACCCCAATTAAATGCAGACAGCTCTTCCTTACAGCTGAGGCATTGAGAAAATGAGGTTAGTCTCACACATATTTTCAACTAAAACCCTCTGGCTCAGGCAAATTTAGTCCCCGTTTTGAGTCTGAAATTACAGTTCAGAAGCAGTACTTGTCAGCATGCACACAAGGATCGACTCTCAGCTAAAGACAGATCTCAGCACCACCGTCATCAGCAGCTGATGAAAGTAAATAAAGTGATGCAGTGAAAGGTGCCATTTCATTTGATTATATGTGTCAGGCACACTGCTCTACAAGATAAGACTACTTATAGCACCAAACGGTTTCATAGTCATGTCTCATTCACGTTTGTGGCTTTGCATCAAGCTGCGCCCTGCTTAGCCAGCAAGCACGCTTCACAAATCTGATCCAGGCCCCGAAGCAGAACAGAGCAGAGCCAGGGCTGCAGCACTGAGCTAAATGATCACTTTAACACTCCTAGAGCAGATCCTCTCAGAGCAGGTAGGGTTCAGTAGACCTGATGTATCAGCATTTAGAGGTCACTGTGCTGATATTCAGCTGATCTCTTTGGATTTATCAGTTTGCTCTTGACCTTAAAAAGAATTGGGTTCTGGTTGAAATGCTGGTGGGCAAAACATTCAGCACTGGGCTGCAAGTGATATTTGTTCTTGATGGATTGTTATTTGTTATTGGGTAGGACAGCTCCACTGAAGAATAAAGCATGCTATAACTAAATGATATAAATAAGGCAAAGGTAAGAGAAAGACCCCCCTCATAAATAAATAAATACAACAAAAATATATAAAAGGCAGCAGCTGCAGCTCATTACTTCAGTAATAAAGATCATAAATGCATCATTAGATCTACTCACACTTTAATAATGTGACGATATAAATGAGCTTATTAAGTGCTTGTTGGCTTCTTCTGCAGGTTTCCTTCCAGCTTTGTGACTGACCATGGTCCTCTCACCTGCTTAACTCACAGATTCAGGGGCAGCGAGCCTCAGTTGGATTATCGAGTTTAAAACAACCTTCAGAAACCTAAAACTATGGCAGAGCTACATCAGCCAGTTTGTGAACACCAAAGGAATGTGCAAGGAAACAAGTCCAAAACCTAAAATAGATTATAAGCCATGATAATGTTACTTTATTAAACCTTGACCCACCTCAGACCCAAACCTTCCCTAGAACTCCAGAACCAGCCTTCATCCCCACAATACATTCCCCTCAGACCAAACCAGCCTCAGCACTCCACTTCCCATCATGCCCCGCACCGGACTTCCAGCCGACATCACCTATTTCAGGAAGTCGGAATTACTGGTCGGGGCTCAGCCATCGTTCTGTTTAGCATTTAAATCCTGACCTGAACCTGTTCCATAGCTCCCGACCAGCCAGTCTCGCCGAGACCAGCCAGTATGTACATTCTCCCGGTCGACTACCAGTAAGTCATTTTGCGTTATTCTGGAACCACCACACGCTCTTGTTTCCTTTTGAGCTGCGTGCCGGGGTTCCTATATTAACTGCGTGTCTGTTCAAACCCAGCGTGAGTTCACTCCACACTTGGGTCGTAACAACATTCCACATTCCTAGTCATGCTTGTGTCTACTCAGTCCAATCCCAGACAGATCCTGACAAACCTATTCTGTAACTTTTTAATGTACTTTTTTTTGTCTCATTTCATTTTTCTTGCATATTTCTTATAGATTCTTAAATATATTTTTGGCGGACAAAGTTAGCGTCTCCCAGTTGTAAAGCGGGTATGACAGATTAAGTTATCAGCATCTCACCGGCTAAGAAATGCTGTGAAGAGTTAGGGGGGTTCCTAAGAAGAGCTTCTAGAACTAAGATGGATGCCTGTATGCTTGTCCCCCCGGTTTATAAAGTTCCAGATGGATAAAGTTACTGCCTGCTACTTATCTACTAAACATAACAAACATACAGATGTATGCAGGCTTGCTTATTGCGTTAACAGAAGCTTTCCTAGAACCAACCGTCTCTCCTTTGCCTTTTCACGATGACTAATTTACAAAGAAATCAGGTCAGACATGGCTCTGACTTTGTGGTAGGCTACTTTTGACCACCCAAGCTTCTTTATTCACCAACAACAAAATAATGTAGCTTTACATTCTACTGCCCCATTAGGAATTTTCTCTTTACATCTTAATGATGCAAAGCAGGGTAGGGGTGATGCTGGCACAATTTAATCAACTCAACTTATAATCCTCATTCCAGGTCCACACTGACAAAAACAACTTTGAAGTGCAACAAAGATGCATTAGATCAAAATTAATGCTAGTTTTAAATGATGATGCGAAATAAGCTCAAATCCTCCCTATACATTAGATCTATGCTTCCATGGAGGATTTCTGTTAGTGACTCTAAATCGATGATTATGCAGGCTGCATCATATTCTATCTTCTTACCTTATAAAACATTATAGCTGCTTTTACTGACAGCATGTCAATGAATGTCTCTGCCTTCTGCTCGTGAAGCAGAAATGACTGTCTTCACCTGCTTTAATAACTCAGTCACTGCCAAGATGGATGAACTGTGTGTTTTCTGAACTAAGAAAAACACCATCTGGTGTGAGCAATTTATAATGTAAATATATGCCTTTGTGGTCACATGACATTCTCACTTGTGATGAACATTCCAGCATCTGAGGAAAACTGAGGGTGAGTAAAATATTTTCAAGAACTTGAAGTGAAAAAGTGAGTATTCATATAGCACTTATCATAAAGAAAAAAATCATAAAGTTTTTCACAAAAGAAGTCAACGCTGAGAATAAAGCCTTCCTTCAGGTCGTTCATCCCCTTCAGTTGGGATCTCCTCGCCTCTGCTGGATATTGTTTGACCAAATGTATCCAGTCCAAATGACATTCCAATGCTCTTGATGTGTATCCAGATGTGGTGGATCAGTGATGGATGTCCTTGCTGTGTCCACCGTATTCATGCAACCCAAGATGTTCTGTGCAAAATGCATTTCTGATTGAGAGTCAGAACCAGCTTTAGAGAAGTTAAAAAAACATGTCTTACAGAGCAGTAAAGAATAAAAACATATTCAAATATTAAATTTAATCTATTGAAAAGGGTGATAAAGCCAGACCTGACCCTTACATTTTCTGTAAGGATGGTCTAAAAACATGGGATCTGAAACCTGCACAAGCATCTTTAGCTATGTCGTAAACGCCATTGCTAAAGATGGTTAAACAATGACAATTTAAAGAGTTTTAAGGGATACTTTCATTTATGCAGAAATGATGTTTGTCACATTGTGTTAAGGGAGGTAGATCAAAACCTTTTCTTCTTCAAATCAGAAATAATGCAGAAAGCTCAACATGATTCAAAATACTGACTTCTGGCTGCACGTTTGAGGACAAAGGAATCCTGCAAACACTTTGTTATGGGAGGCAAAATGTTCTATTATTAAAAATTATAAAGCCTTTTAATCTAAGAATATTTTGATATTGTTTATTTTAATGGGTGATTTATTTTGTAGGTAGGGAATTTGGTCACATTGGTAGAGTTGAGAATATCTTCTACTTATCGGTACAAAAAGGAAATCCAGTGACAAGGAAGAAAGTGGAGCTTAAGAAGGTGAAATACACATTTTGAATGTCATAAACCATGTCACATTTATCCAGGTTCATCAGCGGTGACATCATATTACATAAGTGTCTCATCTGCAGCAAGTTGCCTCAGGCTTTTCAAAAATCATAAAGGAATGTCATTTCCTCTTTTTCAGCTGCAGCCAAGTGTTCTCCTTCAGTGTTGTGCTTACTGGGACCTGTGTTAAATTGAGTCCTGCTAAAAGGTGATGCTGACTGAAGTGACAAAGGCAAGAAGAACATTTCAACTGTGGCATGATGTCGAGATGCTGCCAGAACATCAAAGAAAGTCCCTAAATGTAGTTATTCCCAAATGAACGCCTGCAGTCCCTTCACTGGAAACACGGCAATCAAATACAGGAAAAGAATGATGATGAGCTTAAAACAGACTGTGAAAAGGGAAGTCCTGATTCAATGTCCCAGTCATCCCTCAGACCTGCAAGAATTCTGGACTCTGCACAACTTTGTGAGAGAAACAAATGTTCTGCAGAGTTCCTGGGTTGACCCAAAAGTGACAGCAGATGCTTTTGTGATGGAAATGTTTAGATTCATGCCAACAGACAAGTTTCACAGTTTCTACTGGGAAACAAGTAACAGAATTCCAAAGAAAGCTGCGTTTTCTCGCTTGCTTCACAATAATTAAATTGTGCATGTAGGAATCAGCGCCTTTGTCTTTGCAAATTTCCCCTACATCATGCTATTGACTGCTACCAAAATGTCATAGCATGTTATCCCTGTTTGAGTTGTTGAATTGTTTTTATTGGTATCTTAATAAAGCTACAGAAGGAGATACAAAACCCAAAATTGTTGGGGGTGGTGTTGTGTGTTTGTGCGTGCATAAAGCGGGGTAGAGTGGGCAGAATTTCAATGTCAAACATAATATGGGAAAATACTAATATGGAGATATGGTGGCAAATGGGTAAAATGTTGGCGTTTCCCAGCCAAAACGAGAAACTTGGTTCTGAAGTGTCAATATAGATTGCCGTAAAGCATTAATGCTTCTCACAAGATTTGTGATTTTGTGAGACTTCAGGTCACCGGTCCAGAGACACTCGAGTTGCAAACACGGTATTCTGCCCACAAGGAGCGGAGGGGGCTAAGTGACTAGTCATTCACCCTGTAAAGGGTCATTATAGCACCTACTGGCTCAAGAAAATGATTTAAAAATATGACAAAGTTACTTTGTGTACCTTTAAAGGTGCTATGTGGGATATTCATAGAAATCATGGTAAAAATTGCGACTCTTTAGCGCCACACAGTTCAGAGTAAGTATTGCAGCTACGGTGGCCCACTCGAAAAGGCAACAACTCCAGCGTTCACTCCAGCCATCTGGTTCGTTTTTTTATAAAAAGCATGAGATTGATTTATTTCCAAATCCCTGTAGCCTAACTCACACAAAGCATATAACTACTCCACCAGTTAAAAAACATCTTTTAATGACTGTTCAGTCTTAATGCATAATGCCAGGTGTACCACCCCCCCCATCCCCCGACGAGACGACGCACGCAACCAACCCCACCCCCCCGCGACGAGGCGGCGCGATACGCCACCCCCCTCAGTCAACAAGCATCACGGGCCACGGCTGTAAACATTTCTAGGGGAAACACTGCTGTTAGCTGTTATATCAACCTACCAGTCCTGAAGGAAGCTAGCATAGCCGATTCACACATGGAGGAGGGGTGGCATCAGCTGTGGCGTCCGGCGTCATGTGGATCAGAGCAGCGGAGTAAACAAGAGTCTGCCGGTTAGCCATCAGCTGATCATGGCACATGGTGTGAGCTGCAGTGAAGATCGAGATGGAGCTAAAGTCAACCACTGGCTGTTTAGCGATCGGATAGCCGATGAGGTTTGGCTGGAGCCGGGGACACGCTGTGGAAATAAAGTAACTAATGCTAACATAGCTACCGGCTAGCGGACGACCGCTGAAGCGTGTTGGGAGAGACACGGCAGGCTGCGGTAAGAGAGGAGACTTTAATAGAAGGAACTTTCTTGAAGAAGGACTTTGGAACTGATACTTTGGGACCGGATTGGGAGCTTTATTATGAAGAAAAGAAATGATCAGCTTGAGGTGAGTCAGGAACAACACTTGGAGGCTGGTGTCTAGCTGTTGCGGGCGGGGTTCTCATCATATGCAGCTGCTGAGTGTTGGAAATCAATAAGACCTGACATATTTGATGTGTCTTTTGATTTCATTGTTTGTTATTCAAACTAACAAAGTACAGCAACGGTGTAGCAGCTAGTCTCGTCTCTTCTTAGTTGAATTGTCAGACGCCATGCTTCCACGGCGCACTGCTGCCCTCTGCTGTTTCTTTCAGGTTACAGTCATAGTGCAAACGC
>SSNS01000315.1:618117-698365 GCA_006937985.1 Aphyosemion australe | reverse complement strand
AGAGAGAGAGAGAGAGAGAGAGAGAGAGAGAGCATGGGGTTATGTGTAGGGCCATCCTCAGTCAGCATCGCCACCTGTGTTATGGAGAAAAAATGGTTTAAAAATCAAAACATGCTGTAAAGACACCTGAAAATGAAAATGCTGTGGACTCTAATCTACTACCATGCATGGGTTTTATAGTGGTTACCGGTAAAGCTAAGGTGCCTTGTAAAATGCAAACTTAAAATATGCTTTATCGATTTTACTTTATAACCCAATTATTTCAGGATCCTGAATCAGAATTGATTAATTAACTTAAACCATTCCAATAGAATTGTTCTTCTTCTCAAGGCTTGAGCACATATGTATAAACAAACAAACAAACAACCAATCAAACAAACAAATGCAGGCAAACACATCACATACTGTGCACTCACATACATTCTTGTAAGTGAAAGAGTGACACTCATTATCCACGCAAGCATGTGCATTAGTCATTGCATTGAAAACTTCCTTTCACCTCTAACATAATTCACGCCAAATTCTCATGTTAGAAAGAGTGGGATTAAAACACAAATAACCTACTAGTCTCTTCTTAAATCATTGTTCCAATTTTGTATAAATAAGCTAAACGATCATAGATCCTAACCGAAAATCACCACAGATTCAATTTTTCTGATTTCAGGTGAAATAGGTTCAACAACCGATCTTCCAACAATACAATCCTTAACTTATATTGCTATGTGATCCCTCTTAACTGAAAACCAAGACTTACAGGATACCTAACAATCCCCAGAACCAGAAATAAATGTGATTCTACATCTTCTGCAAATCGCTTATCGCAATCAGGGCCTTCAAGCATGAAGCATCATTCCCTAAACATAATTTTATGGAAAATCCCTAGAAATCCAAACTATTGCTCCTTTTTTATTTCGCTAATTACTTCATGGGTGCAGGAAACCCTAACTTTTCAACTGTCAATTAAGGCTGCTCCATAAATAATTTGCTTATATTTATTAACTGTGTTTATTCTTAAATCCAAACCCTCAAATCCGAAAAAATTTCATGTCAGTTACCAGCAATATTTCCCTATTAATTCATTCATATAGTCATTAATCAATTTCTCCCTTTTCCTGTCCATCTGTGAAACAAATTTGTATCTTTTCTTTTCTTTTTAGTTCTTTTCTTTTATTTAGCATCCGAAATAGAACTGCTCTGCTAAATTAAGATCTTATTTGGGCTTTTGCAATAAGTTTTCCTCTGTTCTCCTTCTTCTACTCTCGCCTCATGGAACAACTTCCAGAAAGAACCAAAGAATACAACTGATTCATTATACACATATTTAGCTGTAAGTCAAAATCAAATCACCTTAAATGGATCCCAAAGTTTTTTATCATCCCATTATGCCATCTTGTTACATTTAAAGATTATGTAATGCTACATTCTCCTTTAGCCTCATTGTCACACTGCCTCTTGGAAGTAGAATGAATCCTGTAAACACGATTTGGAATCTAAATTATTTTTTCTATTGACCTAATTAAACAGCGGAACAGTAATTAAAGTTGGACATTTAAGCTACGTACTCCCAGGCCGTTAAACAAGTATTAAGCTGTAAGTCCAAATATTAATTTTGCTCAATATAATCATAAGAGCTAATTGAGGACTTGACATATATCTCAGATTTGTCGTTAAAAGATGTAAAACATCCATCCATCCATCCATCCATCCATCCATTTTCTCCCGCTTATCCGGAGTCGGGTCGCGGGGGCAGCAGCTTAAGGAGGGAAGCCCAGACCTCCCTCTCCCCAGCCACTTGGGCCAGCTCCTCCGGGGGAATCCCAAGGCGTTCCCAGGCCAGCCGAGAGACATAATCTCTCCAGCGTGTCCTGGGTCTTCCTTTGGGTCTCCTCCCGGTTGGACGTGCCCGGAAAACCTCACCAGGGAGGCGTCCAGGAGGCATCCTAATCAGATGCCCGAGCCACCTCAACTGGCTCCTCTCGATGTGGAGGAGCAGCGGGTCTACTCCGAGCCCCTCCCGGATGACCGAGCTCCTCACCCTATCTCTAAGGGAGAGCCCAGCCACCCTGCGAAGAAAACTCATTTCGGCCGCTTGTATCCGCGATCTCGTTCTTTCGGTCACTACCCAAAGCTCGTGACCATAGGTGAGGGTAGGAACGTAGATCGACCGGTAAATTGAGAGCTTCGCCTTTCGACTCAGCTCTCTCTTCACCACGACAGACCGGTACAACGCCCCCATCACTGCAGANTTGGGACCGGATTGGGAGCTTTATTATGAAGAAAAGAAATGATCAGCTTGAGGTGAGTCAGGAACAACACTTGGAGGCTGGTGTCTAGCTGTTGCGGGCGGGGTTCTCATCATATGCAGCTGCTGAGTGTTGGAAATCAATAAGACCTGACATATTTGATGTGTCTTTTGATTTCATTGTTTGTTATTCAAACTAACAAAGTACAGCAACGGTGTAGCAGCTAGTCTCGTCTCTTCTTAGTTGAATTGTCAGACGCCATGCTTCCACGGCGCACTGCTGCCCTCTGCTGTTTCTTTCAGGTTACAGTCATAGTGCAAACGCATAACGTGGAGCTCGTATGTCCCTAAATAGCTACCGTATTTCAAGATGGAGGATGACCATGGAGCGTCAACCACAATTTATGTATTAAAAATGTAAAATTTGAAGCTGAGAGGAATATTTAGAATTGATGTTGGTGAGAAATATTAATGAAAAAGGACAAGTTTGTGCACTGGATGCACAGAATTTGGTAGTAAACAGGTAAAAATATTACACACTGGGGCTTTATTGCCTTACATAAAAACTGTAAGACATTAACTATTTGATCACCATTTCTGGACTCTTGTTTGAGCTCTCTAAGTCACACAGTCTTGTTGTATAAGAACCTTCTACAGACAGTCCAAAGACCCATCTGATTTGCCAAAACCTGAAAACATGAAGAGATGTAGACCAGCATATTTTAAAATCCTGTCCTAAGAGGAGAAACTAATCAGTGGGTAGGTCTTCAAGGACAGTCCAGTCCATTAAGCATTAATTGGGTCCTGAACGGTGAGACTGAACTTGCAGAAAGCTTTAGGTTTGTTCCAACATTTAGGGAATTTACAGCCTCCAGGCGGTTTCATCCACCTTCACCCTAATTGTTCTCCAAGGACACTGCCGCATTTTGGTCATTCCACGTCAGATAAAAAGTGAGTCATCCAGTTTTAAAAAAAAACTTTAAATAAAAACATAAACTGAATAGTGTCTGCTAACAGGGACATATTTCTCTCCACTCCTATAATATCTCTGTCTTTACATTCAGTTGATAAAAGACCATTGTGGAAACTGTTAAAGGCCCAGTTACATCTGATCAGTATGTGGTCTGTTGCAGTTCTTTTAAAAAAAAAAGAGGCAACCAGTCGGCCCATTATGTTCTACCTCTCCAGTGGTCTCCCAGGACTCTTCTCACTTCCTGCCTCAGATGCAGAGCAGCAGGGAACTGCGTTGCTTTCCTTCAGGGCCTGCTTATTTTAGAGCAACCTACTTACCAGTGTCGGCTGTCTCAATGATTCCATAAAGAGACAACCAATTTATTTTGTACAGATTACAGACTGCCTCAGCTCCCCTTTTATCCATTGTCTCTGTTGTGGCAATTGGTAATTTATATTCCTCACTTATACTGAGTGTTGTTCGAGACTGCTATGCAGACCTAACACGTGTGCCCTAGTCTCTCACTAACAACCTTGACTTGACTTTTTGATTTTTACAACAAACTGTGTTATCATCAAAACTGCTGGGCTTGCTTTTACTTTTTGATACATTGTTTTGTCTGTAAAATGACAGGAAATAGTGGAAAATGGCTGTTTGAGATGCCCTCTAACCAAGAGATGTCCTTTCATATTTAGCTTTGTCCAACCCATTTATTGTCATGAGGACATAAAGTGTCTCAAAGTTGATCTTGACAGCTATGTATCGGGATTCGTGCAAACACATTTGCTTTGGTCTGTTTACATATAAAATCAGCCAGTGCCTTACCAGCACAGGACTGAGGTCAGCTGGGCTTCAGTTTGGAGAAATGGGAATAATTTTATTTAACAGAAGAGTCATTCAAAAGACAGATTTTTTTTTTTACCATCTAAAACAACTTAAATTTCAAAAATCCTAATAGTGTTTCTTTTTTTACTTTTCAAATTCATATCAAAGTGGATGTTTTAAGTTTCATCATTTCAAGGAGCCTGTCAAGTAGTTATTGGTAGTATGCACAGTATTTAAACTTCTCTGGGGTCAGGCTGAGGTTGATGAGGTGCTGCATAAACCCATAGCTGGTCTGCACAGGCCTTGTAAACTCTGGGGTGGACATCATCAGGATCTGCAGCCTTGTCCCTGTTAAGTATCACCTGTTTTTTAACCTGACTTCTAAAGACAGATACAATCTCCTGATGTGGTTTACTACAATGATGTAGCTTCAACAACAGGATACATGTTGTGTTGAATGCATGTGTGGTTGTTTGTTGGACTGTGGTTGTGATGGACTGCCAACATGTCCAGGGTTTACCCTTCCTTTTAACCAATGAACAGTGGAGATATGCACTAGCTTTTGGACCCAAAGGATGATAGAAAATTGGTGCATCAGTCGAACCTTAGTTCGGGGAATAGATGACAGAAGAGAAATTCTCAGCTTGGCTTGGTGAAAAACTGACTCCCCAAATTTGGCTGTTTAGACATTGCTTTGAGCCCACAGAAGGCAGAGGAAAAATTAATCTCTGGCCTGTTCCAAAAACAATTGTTTTTATCTGAATTTGGCTCCCCAATCTCGGCCTTGAAGGCTGAAGATCCTCAAACTCCCCTGGAGGAATGGATACAAACATTTGCTCTGCCCCTCCTTCCCCCGTTCCTCACATGGGCCTGTAAACTCTTTGGATCAGTTTGCCAGGAACTCATAATATCACATCCTAGATGAGAGTTACTGTGAATGAACTTAGAGAAAGGTCACAGACTCACTTATTACTGATGCAACACACATGCATGAACTCACAATATTTCCCAAACATGCCCTCCCAGTCTTCAACTCTCTCCTCCTCCCCTGAACTCTCCTTCACATTCCTGGATAGCGGAAGTTGAAGACTAACTGGGGAGCTGCAAACTGGCTAGCTGCGGACTCCCTCAGATGCATGGGGATTCCTGCACCCTCTCACCCACCACACGATGTGTTTTTATGTTTTGAGGTGTTTTTCCTGCAAGCCAACTGTGTCCACTGTCAGGGGCAGAGTGGGGGCGCATGCCCCCAGTCTGTCCCCCCCCCCCCATCAACATATGGGAGCACTGTAGTTGCTGCATGCCCGCAGTCAGCCATTTCCTGTTTACGTGTTTTATGTGCTGTATGTCTGCTCTTGGAAATGTATTGAAACTATGTTTCATTGTACCTGGATGTTGGTTCAGTGACAAATAAAGTGATTCTAATGTGGTTTTCGTCCTGAATGTAGAACACTGAACCGGCTCTATGCTCTTAGGGGGTCCTGGATGGTGCGTGGGAGTTCACCCAACCAATCTACATGTGTTTTGTGAATTTGGAGAAGGGGTTTGACCGTGTCAGTTGGAGGGCCCTGTGGGCAGTACTCCAGGAGTATGGAGTACCAGTCTCTTTGATATGGACTGTTAGGTCCCTGTATGATCGGTGTCAGAGCGTAGTCTGCATTGCCAGCAGTGAGTCGGGCTCATTCCCACTGAGAGTGTGACTCCGCCAAGGCTGCTCTTTGTCACCATTTCTGTTTAGAATTTTTATGGACAGGTCTTGTAGGTGCAGCCAAGGTGTTGAGGGGATTCATTGTGGTGGTCTAAAGATGAGGTCTCTGCTTTTTGCAGATGATGTGGTCCTGTTGGCTTCATCAGACCATGATCACCAGCACTGGAGCAGTTTGCAGTCAAGTGTGAAGCAGCTGGGATGAGAATCATTTCTTCTAAATTCAAGACCATAGTCTTGACTCGTAAAAGGGTAGAATGCCTTCTCCAAGTCAGGGATGAGGTCCTGCCTCAAGTTTAAGTATCTTGGGGTCTTGTTCATGAATGAGGGAAAGATGGAGCATGAGATCAATAGGCAGATTGATCCTGCATCTGCAGTGATGTGTGCGTTGTACCAGTCTGTTGTAATGTCAATCTACGTTCCAACTCTTATCTATGGTCACAAGCTTTGGGTAATGACCGAAAGAATGAGATTATGGATACAAGCGGTCAAAATGAGTTTTCTCCGCAGGGTGTCTAGGCTCTTCCGTAGAGATAGGATGAAAAGCTCGGTCATCCATTCATTTTACAATCAATCATTTTATTTTCCCTCCACATCGAGAGCAGCCAGTTGAGGTGACTCGGGCATCTGGTTAGGATGCCTCCTGGACGCCTCCCTGGTGAAGTTTTCCGGGCACGTCCAACTGGGAGGAGACCTAAAGGAAGACCTAGGACATGCCGGAGGGACTATGTTTCTTGGCTGGCTAGGGAATGCCTTGGGATTTCCCTGGAGGAGTTGGCCCAAGTGGCTGGGGAGAGGGAAGTGTGGGCCTTGACCAGATCCATCCATAGGCCCCATCCATCCTTCCATGGATGGGCCTGAGTAGCAGAAACTCTAATTTTACTATTTATGACAACTCTATGTAAAAGTATGTAGTAACTAGATCAAAGCAGATATACTGACTACTAACTCATTGGAATCACTAACTCACTACATACATACAGATATGGACAAAATTGTTGGTACCTTTTGGTCAATGAAAAAAAAACCACAAAGTTCACAGAAATAACTTGAATCTGACAAAAGTAATAATAAATAAAAATTCTATGAAATTTAACCAATGAAAGTCAGGCATTGCTTTTTAACCATGCTTCAACAGAATTATTAAAAAAATAATAAACCCATAGAACAGGCCTGAAAATTGATAGAACCCCTAACTTAATATTTCGTTGCACAACCTTTTGAGGTAAACAATGCAATCAAACAATTCCTGTAACTGTCAATGAGACTTCTGCTCCTCTGCGCAGGTATTTTGGCCCACTCTTCATGTGCAAACTGCTCCAGTTGTCTCAGGTTTGAAGCACACCTTTTCCAGATGACATGTTTCAGCTCCTTCCAAAGATGCTCAATAGGATTGAGGTCAGGGCTCATAGAAGGCCTCTTTAGAATAGTCCAGTGTTTTCCTCTTAGCCATTCTTGGGTGTTTTTAGCTGAGTGTTTTGGGTCATTGTCCTGTTGCAAGACCCATGACCTGCTACTGAGACCAAGCTTTCTGACACTGGCCAGCACATTTCTCTCTAGAATCCCTTGATAGTCTTGAGATATCATTGAACTCTGGACAGATTCAAGACACCCTGTGCCAGATGCAGCAAAGCAGCCCCAGAACATAACAGAAACTCCTCCATGTGTCACAGTAGGGACAGTGTTATTTTCTTGATGTGCCTCATGTTTCCATCTGTGAACATAGAGCTGATGTTCCTTGGCAAAAAGTTCCATTTTTGTCTCATTAGTCCATAGGACCTTCTCCCAGAAGCTTTGTGGCTTGTCAACATGTAGTTTGGCATATTCCAGTCTGGCTTTTTTATGATTTGTTTACAACAATGGTGTCCTCCTTGGTTGTCTCCCATGTAGTTTACTTTGGCGCAAACAACTACGGATGGTGTTATCTGACAATGATTTTCCTTGAGCTTGAAGTTCAACTTGAATCTCTTTAGAAGTTTTTCTGGGTTCTTCTGTTACCATTCGGATTATCCGTCTCTTTGATTTGTCATCAATTTTCCTCCTGTGGCGACGTCCAGGGAGGTTGGCTACAGTCCCATTAAATTTTTGAATAATATCTGCAACTGTAGTCACAGGAACATCTAGCTGCTTGGTGATGGTCTTATAGCCTTTACCTTTAACATGCTTGTCTATCATTTTCTTTCCAATCTCCTGAGACAACTCTTTCCTTCACTTCCTCTGGTCCATGTTGAGTGTGGTACACACCATGTCACCAAACAACACCGTGACTACCTAGAGTTCTACTGTATTTATAGGCCCAATCAGTGATTACAAGATTGTAGACACCTATGATGCTAATTAGTGGACACACTTTGTGTTAACACGTCCCTTTGGTCACATTATTTTCAGTCTTTTCAAGAGGTGCCATCATTTTTGTCTAGGCCTGTTCCATGAGTTTGAAGCATGGTTGAAAAGCAATGTCTGACTTTGATTGGTTAAATTTCATAGAATTTTTATTTATTACTCAGATTCAAGTTATTTCTGTGACCATTGTGGGTTTTTCTTTCATTGACTGAGGGGTACCAACAATTTTGTCTACGTCTGTATTTTCAACTGATGTAGCAAAATTCACACCAAAAATCTACCACTGAAAGGTCCAGACTTCAAGTCTAGATGTGGCATAAATAATCATCACAACCCAAGATAAATAACTGGTTTTGTTGTAGATATTTACCAAGCAGTAATGTTGACATGTTGAAATGCACATTTAAAGCTAAATCTTTTTAAGGATACAAAGCTGTGTTTGTGTGTGTGTGTGTGTGTGTGTGTGTGTGTGTGTGTGTGTGTGTGTGTGTGTGTGTGTGTGTGTGTGTGTGTGTGTGTGTGTGTGCGTGTGTGTGTGTGCGTGTGTGTGTGCATGCTTGCGTGCGTGCGTGCGTGTGTGTTTGCTGATGTTAGTATTCTGGAGCCTATGAAGCAAAACTGACATTTCTTCGATTTTCGGGGTTCAGCACAATAAACCTCACTTAGCCATGACAGTGAATGAATTTAATTGCAGAAGTCTGTCTGCGTGTGTGTGTGTGTGTGTGGTGCTTACTCTAGCTGAACATGTTAAAAACACAGTGTTTAAAACACAGCTCTGTGATAATCGCTGTGAAATTAAGCTCCAAACTGTGTTAAAGGCATTTGACGTGGTGTCGGTGCCGAGCTGCTATGCTCATGAATGACCCTTGGAGTTGCTTCAGAAACGACTTCTGTAGATGATATCAGTGTGATTGGAGCTGCATGCTGCAGGGCCAGATTACCAGGCTGCTGCGCCCGGTGTCCTGTTAAATACTCAGTGTGCCGCGAATAGAGCTTGTGTCCCATTGAAGACTGCTGTTGGGAAATAAAAGTGCAGTAACATGACACTGCTGTCCCTGAAATAGCCCAAGCTCTGAGCAGTGATGTGGCATGCTGCCCCAAGCAATAGGATGAGAGGGAGTGTGGTTAGCAAAGGGAGCATGGAGAATTTAGAAAGATGTTTTTATACCACCTTGAACATTTTCACAAATAAGTTTTTTTTGACCCTTTGAGGCTGTAAATGAGATAGATCAAATGTCAGATACAATAAAAGAATAGGAAAGAAAAACAGCTTACACAAACTTCATTATTATTATTATTTATTACCAGCAGGTCAGTGGCCTAGTGGCATGAGTGTCTGTGCTGAGACTGGGAGATTGTGGGTTCATATTCATGGTCGGGTCATGCCAAAGACCTTTAAATGAGACCCAATGCCTCCCTGCTTGACAGTTCGCATTAAGGGGTTCAATTGGGAGGTTAAGCCACCAAATGGTTCACGAGCATGGCCGTGTCTGCAGCTCACTGCTCTCCCAGGGGATAGGTCAAATGCAGAGAACAAATTTCACCACACACCAATGTGTGTGACAACTAATGGGACTTGTTCAGTACTGGTAAAGAATCTTTACTGACAGGGCAATGACAATCTGCAGTGAAGGTCCTGAACATGGATCATGCTGTCTTCCTTCCTACACTCACCTATGGTCATGAATGAATGAAAACTAGAGACAAACAAATGAAATTAGCCTCCTTTGTTTGAAAGCAGCGTTCAGCCTTAAAGTTGTGGTCTGTAGACTTACATCATCAAGGGGAGGAGGAAGAGAGTTTGAAATTTGAATGGCTGTAGATCCTACCCCTGCTCAACTGTTCTTATGTCATGCAATCATCTGGGATGGTTGACTTACATGAGACCCATGCATGCCCCACCTGTGTACTTTAAAGGACACTTAACTGGGTCTCAACATGGATAGAATATGGGTAACAAGTGGGTTTGTCCTGGTTTCAGTGGTGGCCCTACAGACGTTTGCCCACATATATTTTAACAGGTGCTGACTGAGTTTTCAGTGTAGGCTTGCTTGAATGGGATATTCTGCTGTAGAGGGGACTTAGGGAAAATGTAAATGATAAAAGATGACATACTTTACATTAGAGAACAGGGTCAGATAGTCAAATTATAGCATTTTTAAAATTACTTTAAAAATCTTAATCTACGTACCCCAGCTTTAAAGATTGGATCTCCATTTAAGTATCTTATTAAAGACGATTCCTCTTTGAAAAGTTTTGAATCAGCTGAGGAGGCTTTGGCATCTAATTAAGATGCTTATTGATCACCTTCTTTTGGAGAATTTCAAGACATGCTCCATTAGGAGAAGAATCTTTTGCAACAGTCTTGAACATCCTCTTTACATGGTGCATATGTATGAGTAAGACAAGCAAATGCTTTCTGAGTTCATTCAGTTTTTCCTGTCCGCTCATATTTTGTACAATTCCTCTGATAATTGCAGTCAGACCTTGAGTTGAACCTACTAAGTGGGATGTCCACTTCAGTCAATATTGGCAACCATCTTGAATGTTTCTCACTTGTGAATAATCTTTCTCACAGTCTAATAAACATTCTCGATTGACTGAAAGAAACAGTCACTCCTATGAAATTATTGCTCATAATTTTCCTTCTTGACATTGTGTTATTGCACACATGAATGCTCCTGAGAAGCAAACTGACAAAATTTCAGCTTTCATGGATGTAAATCACTTCCTGGTGAATACATGTTCAGTGCAAATGATTAGCAATACCCTTTAGCTTTCTATAAAGGCTGCAAATATTTGACTTAATTTTTCACAGACTGCGTCTGTAGTTTAGATTAGTCTTTTATTCAAGAAATCATGTTGGATTTTAAATGTTGTTTATCTGAGGCTCAGTTAACTTAATATGAAGAACGTTAACTTTCTATTTGTCTTTTAAATTAGATATTGCAGAGGTTGCTGGGGAATGGACTTCCTATCCTTTTTCCCAAGCTGCTTAGCGGCATGTTTTTGTATTTGTGTTGAACAGTGAGTGAGATTGAAGTGTGATTAACCTGCTTAGGACTGGGCGAAGTAGAATAAAACTTAAATCTCAATATTTTTAAGATGAATTCTGAAATACTACGCTTATCTTGATATTTTCTCCCTATCAAGTATTTACTAAAAAAAGTTTAGTCTCAAATGTCACACGGGCACTTTTATTTTTAATATAATCTATGTAAAATATGCAGCGCAGAGTTATTAAAGTTGTGAAGGCAAACATGGCTGGACTCTCAGTATTCACTCATAACAGCAAGTAGGGATAGGTAATCAGAGGCTGACCTGGATGACAATAGCAGCACTTGACTCAGAGACCAAGGCATTGTATTATCAGTAGTCCAGTATCTGCTCCCGCAGTGGAGGTTCTTTTTCAACAGTGGCAGGTCCCGGCAAACACAGCCCAACATCCTCCATCTGCTGGTGGCCTTACAGCTGGGGGCCAAGGTACTCTAGATACCTTCCACATATATGCTGACGACTGCCAAATCTATCTGGCTTTAAACCCTCTTAATTCATTTCAGTCATTCCTGGATAGTCTCTGAGGTCAAGAAATGATTTTCCTTCAACTTCCTGCAATTAAATGACGATAAAACTGACGCAATCCCTTTTCCCCCCTAAGAACCAGCATGCCCTATCGATCTAACGTCCTTTCCTCTTAATCTCAAGTCCTGTGTCATTAGCCTGGGGATCAAACTGGACTCCAACTATGTTAACTATGACTCCACAAATAAATGCCACAATTAAGTCCTGTTTTTTCCAACTTCGCCATTTAACTTGTCTAAAACAAATTCTGAAAAGGATTCTCTGGAATAAGTCATCCATGCGTTCATAACCTCCAGACTAGACTACACAAACTTGACCCTAATAAGAGTCAATATCGGCAATGAATCGCCTCCAAAAGGTTTTTTTTTTTACTCATCAAAGTTTATTGTTGTTAACTCATACCCATGTTCCCACACAGATACTATACAACATGTAAACAGACAATTAAAAATCCAATAAAAAAGAAAAGAAAAAAAAGTTTGTTATAAAAATAATAACAGATACTACAACTGAAAACAATATTTTGCACCTATTTCAAAATAAAAAAAGGAGCAGGAAGAAGCCTAAACTTATTTAAGCCCACCCCTTTTCTAACAATCAGTTCAATTACTAAATGTAACCAACACCAAAATTCAGGCAAGGTTCAGAATGCCACGGCACGATTCCTGACAAATGTAGACAGACGCAGTCACTCTTGTACTGGCAGACTTGCGCTGGGTTTTGTTTATAAAATTCTTAATCTACAAGCCCCTTCCTATTTTGTTGATATCAATAATCCATATGTGCCATCACGATCACTGAGGTCAGTTGATCACCTGCTCTAGTCTGTTCCCAAGGTTCATTAAAAATCTCATGAGGAGCGGGCCTTTTCTTATACCGCCCCGAAACTCTGGAATGAGCTTCCTCTACACGTGAAGAAGGCCCATCGCTAGCTCGTTCTAAGTCTAATTTTAAGGCCCATTATTTTTATCTTGCTTATGAACACTGATTTTGTCTCATTGTGTCACGGGTCCCACTGCCTCCACCTCTTCTACTTCCAGCGACCCCGCCAGGCGCTCCACCGTCACCAGAACTCCACTTCCCAGCATTCCTCACCGGCGCCTCAGATCCACGTCATCTCCCCGAGACTATATACGGAAGTGATTCAGCCCGCTCCCGCACTCAGCCATCGCTCACAGCGAACTATTGGTTCCGAGTTTACCCAGCTTACCAGCCACTTCCTAATCCGGATCGGTCCACATTCCAGACCAGTCTCGGTTCGACGTCAGCCCTTGTTCCAGACCTGCTGACGGACTGTCTACTAACTGTAAGTCAGTCTCTTTTCTTTTGCCGGAGCGCTCGCACTTCCTCGTTACTCATCGAGTGACGTGCCGCGTTCCTAGATCAAAGCCGCGTGCTCAGTTCCTCCCGACGTCAGTTCACTCCGCGTCTGGGTTATTCTGACACGCCACAACCGAACTCCCGGTTCAGCCAGTCCAACCCGAGTCGTTTCTGACAGGATGGCTGAGTCCAAATACGACCCAGCGGAGTTCAGACGCTTTCAGACGCAAGTGTCCCAGCTAGCTGCCTCTATGGACCACCTGGCCTCCAAGCTCGACTCTGTCGCCTCCGTGGTCCTGCAGCTGTCTGCCGCGCAGCAACGCCCCACCAGTTCTCCGGTGATGCCGCTGCTCAGTCTTCCTGATAAATGGGATGGGATCCATGGATCCCCCGAGGGATTGCTGGCCACCCTCGCTATGACTTTCGAGTGTCAGCCGGACCAATACTCCACCCCTCGCTCCCGGGTGGGGCTTCTAACCTCTCTACTCACCGGGAGAGCCTCGGAGTGGGCCGCCGCCCTATATAACAAGAAGTCTCCCTTCTGCAATGATTACGAGGCTTTTGTGGGGGAACTAAGGAAGACGTTTGTGCCACCAGGCAGCGAGACATCTGCTGAAACCCAGCTTCTCCAACTCCGCCAGGGCAATCAGACGGTGACCCAGTACACATCCCGGTTCCGTACCACCGCAGCCAAGCTAACCTGGGGGGATGAGGCGCTGACGGCGGTTTACCTCGAGGGGCTCTCCGCTCGTATACGGAACGCTATGGTGGGACGTGAGAAGCCTACTACCCTGGATAAAGCAGTCGACCTCGCCCTCCAGCTGGATCTCTGCATGTTGGGCCGCAGAACCACCGATCTGCCTCCTCCTGCGCTCCCAGCGACTCCTCGACTCCAGGAACCCGCTCACACGAGCGAACCCATGCAACTGGGACACTTGAGACCTGAGGAGAAGGAACGACGTTTCCGTGAGGGTCTGTGCGCTTACTGCGGCAGTCCCGGCCATCGACGCCTTATCTGCCCTCTCCGCCCGGGAAACGACGACCCCAAGTAGACCCGGGAGGAGTCCTGCTTGGGATGTCCCGGTCCTCATCCTCTCGAACATTGTTACCGGTCACCCTACACCTGCCCCAAGGACCCGTGACCCTGGATGCGCTACTGGACACAGGTGCCTCTGACTGCTTCATGGATGCCGCCCTGGCCCGGCAGCTTCGCATCACTCTGTCGCCACTGACCCACGTGATTCCAGTCACCTCCGTGGACGGGACCCCTCTACGACCCTTCCCGGTCCGTCAGGGGACGAACGACCTCCAGATGGTCATTCACGAGCACACAGAGAGCCTCCGTTTCCTCGTAATTCAAGCACCATCGACCCCGCTCATCCTGGGCCACTCCTGGTTTTGCCGCCACGAACCTCACATCTCCTGGAGCACCGGTAAGGTGTTGGGATGGGGACCTGCCTGCCAAGCCCACCAGGTTCCCTTCAAACTCAGTCCGGCCCCAGCGCCCCCGGAGGACGTTGACCTGTCCCTCATCCCTGTTCAGTACCACGACCTGGCTCAGACCTTTTCCAAATGCCCAACCAACTCCCTGCCACCTCATCGCCCGTACGACCTGGAGATCAAGCTCCAACCAGGGACCACTCCCCCCCGGGGTCGCCTTTACTCTTTGTCCCCAGCAGAGACCCGAGCCATGGACTCTTACATTACCGAGGCCCTTCAGCAGGGTTCCATCCGGCCCTCCAAGTCACCTGGGGCCGCAGGGTTCTTCTTTGTAAAGAAAAAGGGAGGAGAGCTCCGACCCTGTATAGACTACCGGGGTCTAAACAAGATCACCATTCGGGACCGACATCCTCTTCCTCTGATGACCACGGCATTGGACGCCATCACTCAGTCCTCCATCTTCACCAAGCTAGACCTCCGCAGCGCTTATAACCTGATCCGTATCAAAGAAGGAGATGAGTGGAAGACAGCATTCATCACGCCCACAGGCCACTACGAATATCTGGTCATGCCCTTCGGCCTATGCAACAGTCCATCCGTCTTCCAGCGCCTCATCACCGATGTCCTCCGCGACATGCTAGGTAGGTGGGCGTTCGCCTACCTCGATGACATCTTAATCTACTCCCACACCCTGGAAGAACATGTAACCCACGTGAGGGCCGTCCTTACCCGACTGCTGGAGAACGGACTCTACTGCAAGTTGGAGAAATGTGCATTCCACCAACAGACCACCTCCTTCTTAGGATTCATCATCTCCTCCCAGGGGCTGGCAATGGAACCCCAGAAGATCGAGGCTGTCTCCCACTGGCCTCCTCCAACCTCCCTGAAACAATTACAGAGCTTCTTGGGCTTCTCCAACTTCTACCGGAGGTTCATCCGCAATTTCAGTTCCGTAGCCTCTCCACTCACCGCTCTTACCAAATCCACGCACCAGCACCGACCCTTTCGCCTCACCCCCGAAGCCCTTCAGGCTTTCCAAACCCTGGTTCGCCGCTTCACCTCCGCACCCATTCTGACTCACCCTGACCCCTCTCGCCCCTTTGTGGTCGAGGTGGATGCCTCCGAGGTGGGCGCCGGCACTGTCCTGTCTCAACGGGGCGCTGACTCCAAGATGCACCCCTGCGCCTACTTTTCCAGGAAGTTCACTCCCACACAGCAGAACTACGGGGTGGGAGACCGGGAACTCCTGGCTATTAAGTGGGCCTTGGAGGAATGGCGACAATGGCTGCTAGGGACTTCGGACCCCTTTCTCATATGGACCGACCATCAAAACCTCATCCACATCCAAACCGCCCGCCAACTCAACCCCCGGCAGGCCCGATGGGCTCTTTTCTTCGAACCCTACAACTTCCACATTGCCTATCGACCAGGATCCAAGAACCTGAAAGCCGACGCCCTGTCGCGTCTCTTCAGCCAATCTGCTCTTTCTCGCACACCAACCACCATCCTTCCCGGACACCGTTTTCTGGCCGCCGCTCACTGGCCACTGGAGGACTCCATCAGGGCGGCTCTTCTCTCAGACCCGGCACCCGCAGAGACCCCCACCAACCGGCTCTATGTCCCGACAGCCTGTCGCCCAGAAGCCCTGGCCTGGGGCCACACCTCCCGGCTCTCAGGTCACCCGGGCGGAACACGGACCCTTCAGTTTATGAGCCGTGCCCTCTGGTGGCCAACCATGAAACAGGACGTACTGGAGTATGTTGCGGCCTGTGCCACCTGCGCCCAAGCCAAGTCCCTCAATCAACCAACCGCAGGACCTCTTCAGCCCCTTCCAGTGCCCAAGCGGCCTTGGTCCCACATCGGGCTCGACTTTGTGACTGGTCTGCCCGTGGTCGACCGCCTGGACACCATCCTCACTATCACAGACCGCTTCTCCAAGGCTGTTCACCTGGTGGCCCTGGCGGGCTTGCCCACGGCCAAACGAACTGCCGAGCTGCTCCTAGAGGGAGTGGTCCGCCTCCATGGATTTCCACAGGATGTGGTGTCCGACCGGGGCCCTCAGTTCACCTCGAGGTTCTGGAAAGCTTTCTGCCATCTTGTGGGGACCACCGTTAGCCTGTCCTCCGGCTATCACCCCCAGACCAACGGACAGACAGAGCGGGCCAACCAACAACTCGGCCGCTACTTACGTTGCTTTGTGTCCGCCCAGCCCTCCTGCTGGCCCAAGTACCTCCTCTGGGCGGAGATGTCCCATAACCTCCACGTTTCCTCTGCCACCGGCATGTCTCCGTTCGAAGTCTGTAACGGCTATCAACCGCCTCTCTTCGCCCATCAGGAGTCGGAAGTCACAGTGCCAGCCGCCCAAGCCCTGGTCCGCCGCTGCCGCCTTGCCTGGATTCGGGCTCGTGCCGCCATCACCAGGGCCAACACCTCTTACGCCCGCCAGCATCGACGTCGCCACCGGACCGGGCCTTCTTTCCAACCTGGGGATCGTGTGTGGCTCTCCTCGGCGAACCTCCGGCTCCAGGCGGGTTCCCGCAAGTTGACCCCTCGCTTTTTGGGCCCCTATTCCGTGCTGCGGGTCATCAATCCCGTCACCTACCGCCTTCGCCTGCCATCCTCTCTTCGGATCCACCCTGTTTTCCATGTCTCCCAGCTGAAGCCCGTGGTCTCCTCCCCTCTGGCTCCTCCTCCTCTTCCTGTGCCGCCCCCTCGCTGTTCCTCGGGGGATCAGGTGTACGATGTCCGCCGCATCCTGGACGCTCGCCGTCGGGGCCGCGGCTGGCAGTATCTGGTGGACTGGGTCGGCTACGGGCCGGAGGAGCGTTCTTGGGAACCTACCCGCTCCTTCCTGTCCCCGGCTCTCCTGGATGACTTCTGGTCCCGTCGCTCTGGGCCGTCTGGGGCCGGCCCTAGTGGGGGGGGTCCTGTCACGGGTCCCACTGCCTCCACCTCTTCTACTTCCAGCGACCCCGCCAGGCGCTCCACCGTCACCAGAACTCCACTTCCCAGCATTCCTCACCGGCGCCTCAGATCCACGTCATCTCCCCGAGACTATATACGGAAGTGATTCAGCCCGCTCCCGCACTCAGCCATCGCTCACAGCGAACTATTGGTTCCGAGTTTACCCAGCTTACCAGCCACTTCCTAATCCGGATCGGTCCACATTCCAGACCAGTCTCGGTTCGACGTCAGCCCTTGTTCCAGACCTGCTGACGGACTGTCTACTAACTGTAAGTCAGTCTCTTTTCTTTTGCCGGAGCGCTCGCACTTCCTCGTTACTCATCGAGTGACGTGCCGCGTTCCTAGATCAAAGCCGCGTGCTCAGTTCCTCCCGACGTCAGTTCACTCCGCGTCTGGGTTATTCTGACACGCCACAACCGAACTCCCGGTTCAGCCAGTCCAACCCGAGTCGTTTCTGACACATTGTCTGACTTTGGTATGCTATTTTTTTATTATTGTTTTATTTTGTATCTTTATTCAGCACTTTGGTTAGCTGCCATGCTGTTTTAAAATGTGCTGTAGAAATAAATTTGGTACTTGTATGGTATGGTATGGAATGGTATGGTATGGTATGGTATGGAATGGTATGGTATGGTATGGTATGGTATGGTATGGTATGGTATGGTATGGTATGGTATGGTATGGTATGGTANAACTTAGGGCTCAGAGGTTTTTGGACTGAAGTAGATTAAAAATGAAGAAGACACACAAGTGAATAGAGAATATGAACACATGCACATGATAGCTGCAGGGCTGTCTGGGTGTTTTACTAGCAGGGTTGGATGTCTGATTCTATGACTTTATCATGAATAAACTGCTTTCATTTCCATGTAGTGGGTTAATTTCATTTGGGTAGAGTTTTTTGTTTGTTGACTTTAGTGTGAACTGCATGGTGGTGCAGCATCACTGCCTCACAGCAACAATGTCAGAGACTCCACACCTGGCTCCCAGTGGGGTTTATCTTAGAGTTCAAACACATGCATGTTAGGGTAATTGGCAACTCTAAAGTGTCACTAAGTGTGAGTGTGTGAATGGTTTGGGGTCTCATTTGTATCTACTTATCCTTGTAATGGACTTGTGACCTGTCCAGGTATAATCCCTTCTCTAGTCAAAGATGACTAGACACTAGCTCCCTGTGACCCAGAACAGGAACAAGTGGATTAAGAAGATGAATACATGTAAATGGATGTGATGTCTACAAGACAATCTCCTCTAACTATTAAAAAGAATAGAATAGACTTTGTTGATCCCACAGTGGTGAAATTCACTCGTTAAGGCAGCGCAAACACTTAGAGAATAGAAAAAAAATACAGGTAAATACACAAAGGCAGTAGGCTATTATTGTAACCTTCAGCAATTAAAAAATGAATACAATTAGAAAAAAATGGGTTTCCCAGAAGAAACAGCATAAAGGGCACAGATATACAAATGTGCATCCAGGTATTGCACGTGTACTAAATATAGCACTGATGCTAGTGTGAAAAGGGATAATGCTAGTAACAGTTAATCTGTGGAGTTCTACACTGTTACTGCGGTGGGAATGAATGACCTACGGTAGCGTTCTGTTTTACATCTGGGATGTCACATCATTGGCATGCATCAAGCAGAGAAATCATCTAAGGAGATTGCAGAAACGACTAACATTGGCTTAAGAACTGTCCAACGCATTATTAAAAACTGGTCTGATGAGTCCAGATGGACCCTGTTCCAGAGTGATGGGTGCATCAGGGTAAGAAGAGAGGCAGATGAAGTGATGCACCCATCATGCCTAGTGCCTACTGTACAAGCCTGTGGGGGCAGTGCTATGATCTGGGGTTGCTGCAGCTGGTCAGGTCTAGGTTCAGCAACAGGATGTGCTCCAAGAATGAGGTCAGCTGACTACCTGAATATACTGAATGACCAGGTTATTCCATCAATGGATTTGATCTTCCCTGATGGCACGGGCATATTCCAAGATGACAATGCCAGGATTCATCAGGCTCAAATAGTGAAAGAGTGGTTCAGGGAGCATGAGACATCATTTTCACACATGGATTGGCACCACAGAGTCCAGACCTTAACCCCACTGAGAATCTTTGGGATGTGCTGGAGAAGGCTTTGTGCAGCGGTCAGACTCTACCATCATCCATGCAAGATCTTGGTGAAACATTAATGCAACACTGGATGGAACTAAATCTGGTGACATTGCAGAAGCTTATTGAAACAATGACGCAGTGAAATTAAGCATAACGGCATTAAACCTCCATGTTACACAAGGTGCTTGGTGAGGATGAACAACAACCATGTGAATGTGGTGAGAATAACAGGAACAGACAAACTGTCACACATGGAGCTTAAGAAGTCTTCATTCATGTCCATACAGGCTGTGTATGAGAAGGTGTGCTGTGAGTGATTCACTCACCCTCACTATCTCACTTTCTGCATGACCCTGACTTGTCAGTTATGGTATAAATGAGTTAGACATCCCTCAGTGTTTTAATTACTATGCCTGCATTAATGAGGATAAGCAAAGCTCACACACCCACAGCTACCTCAAGATAAAAACACAAACATGTTCTGTCTGCTTCTAAATGTATGGAATAGTGGCATCATGTTTTACTGATAAACATGCTAAACAGTAAATTACTTCAGTTTAGTGGACGTCTCTCTATTAGTTACAAAACTCCTCATATTTGGTAAATAAAGAGTAGAATTAGAGTATTGGCAGCAAGATAATTTTGTCTCAATATTATCATAAGTATAAAATCAGTACTGACTTTTTCTGTTAATGATTTTCAGAATTTTTCCTTCACAGAGCTCATGCAGAAATCTATTAAACAAACCCTTCACTCAAATTGGGATTTAGCTATTACTCCACATATATTTACAAGTTAGGAAAATAATTTTAAAATGGTTATGAACCAGAGCTAATTTATTCATGTGCTAAAAGAACTATTAAATGATTTATGATTAAATGATTTGTTGGTTCCTTAGCAAACTTCTCAGCTAATTAGCACACTAGTCTTCAGATAGCTTCGCATCACTTAGTCCAATAAAAACATGAAGTAAATGGAGCAAAGGAGGAGTGCAATCTTCCTCCTGTGATCTGTGAGGACATGTCTCATATACACATGAGAAACTTGATAAAAGACACAAACTGTTGGTTTACTTTTGCTTGTTACCCAGGTGTGTGCTGCTCTGAGTGGGTTTGGGCTGTTTTTCTGAGACACAAAAGGTGCAGAGTTGAAATAACAGAGTGTCCTCCTGACTGTGTGCACCAGCTATGACCTCTCAAACATTGTACTCTGACATTACTCTGGCATACTTGAGGGCATCGTTTGTGCTGCAGTTATCAGAGTCCACTTACATTTTATAGGCAGTGACACAGCATGAAATATTCACTTTGAGTCTAAACACTCCCAGAAAGCACTTTCCTTAAACGCCACTGAACACCAGACAAAGGTGGACTTTCAGAAGAGATTTGTGGAAGTTAGTGTTTTAGTTTGAGGCTAAAACTCAAGAAAAAAATAGTCCTTAACCACTTTTCTTTGTTTTTAGTTCTTAAATTCTTTGTGGTTTTATCAACTCTATATTTATATTTATTCCATGAAAATATAGTGTCATTGTGATCTAAAGAGAGGCCTTTCCACAAAAAAACAGCCAAGAACAGTTTAATATTAGGACTTTNACAGCCGTTAGCCTGTCCTCCGGCTATCACCCCCAGACCAACGGACAGACAGAGCGGGCCAACCAACAACTCGGCCGCTACTTACGTTGCTTTGTGTCCGCCCAGCCCTCCTGCTGGCCCAAGTACCTCCTCTGGGCGGAGATGTCCCATAACCTCCACGTTTCCTCTGCCACCGGCATGTCTCCGTTCGAAGTCTGTAACGGCTATCAACCGCCTCTCTTCGCCCATCAGGAGTCGGAAGTCACAGTGCCAGCCGCCCAAGCCCTGGTCCGCCGCTGCCGCCTTGCCTGGATTCGGGCTCGTGCCGCCATCACCAGGGCCAACACCTCTTACGCCCGCCAGCATCGACGTCGCCACCGGACCGGGCCTTCTTTCCAACCTGGGGATCGTGTGTGGCTCTCCTCGGCGAACCTCCGGCTCCAGGCGGGTTCCCGCAAGTTGACCCCTCGCTTTTTGGGCCCCTATTCCGTGCTGCGGGTCATCAATCCCGTCACCTACCGCCTTCGCCTGCCATCCTCTCTTCGGATCCACCCTGTTTTCCATGTCTCCCAGCTGAAGCCCGTGGTCTCCTCCCCTCTGGCTCCTCCTCCTCTTCCTGTGCCGCCCCCTCGCTGTTCCTCGGGGGATCAGGTGTACGATGTCCGCCGCATCCTGGACGCTCGCCGTCGGGGCCGCGGCTGGCAGTATCTGGTGGACTGGGTCGGCTACGGGCCGGAGGAGCGTTCTTGGGAACCTACCCGCTCCTTCCTGTCCCCGGCTCTCCTGGATGACTTCTGGTCCCGTCGCTCTGGGCCGTCTGGGGCCGGCCCTAGTGGGGGGGGTCCTGTCACGGGTCCCACTGCCTCCACCTCTTCTACTTCCAGCGACCCCGCCAGGCGCTCCACCGTCACCAGAACTCCACTTCCCAGCATTCCTCACCGGCGCCTCAGATCCACGTCATCTCCCCGAGACTATATACGGAAGTGATTCAGCCCGCTCCCGCACTCAGCCATCGCTCACAGCGAACTATTGGTTCCGAGTTTACCCAGCTTACCAGCCACTTCCTAATCCGGATCGGTCCACATTCCAGACCAGTCTCGGTTCGACGTCAGCCCTTGTTCCAGACCTGCTGACGGACTGTCTACTAACTGTAAGTCAGTCTCTTTTCTTTTGCCGGAGCGCTCGCACTTCCTCGTTACTCATCGAGTGACGTGCCGCGTTCCTAGATCAAAGCCGCGTGCTCAGTTCCTCCCGACGTCAGTTCACTCCGCGTCTGGGTTATTCTGACACGCCACAACCGAACTCCCGGTTCAGCCAGTCCAACCCGAGTCGTTTCTGACACATTGTCTGACTTTGGTATGCTATTTTTTTATTATTGTTTTATTTTGTATCTTTATTCAGCACTTTGGTTAGCTGCCATGCTGTTTTAAAATGTGCTGTAGAAATAAATTTGGTACTTGTATGGTATGGTATGGAATGGTATGGTATGGTATGGTATGGAATGGTATGGTATGGTATGGTATGGTATGGTATGGTATGGTATGGTATGGTATGGAATGGTATGGAATGGTATGGTATGGTATGGAATGGTATGGTATGGTATGGTATGGTATGGAATGGTATGGTATGGTATGGTATGGTATGGTATGGAATGGTATGGAATGGTATGGTATGGTATGGAATGGTATGGAATGGTATGGAATGGTATGGTATGGTATGGTATGGTGGTATGGTATGGTATGGTATGGTATGGTATGGTATGGTATGGTATGGTATGGTGGTATGGTATGGTATGGTATGGTATGGGGGCAGGCCAATTCAGAGTTAAAAGACTCAATGCCTCTAGATTTTGATTCCACTGGCCCAGCTGCCACCAAGATGTGGAAGTCCACGTTCATTGCTGAGACACAGCATAAAAGGGATAATGAAATAATGTGGAGTTTGTTTGGAAGTTAACTTCCTACCCTATTTCCCAGGGTGCTTAGTGATGTGTTCTTGTATCCTTGAACTGTGACCAGGATAAAAGTGTGTTATTGATCTACCTCTTGGGTGTTATTGAAAGTTTGTTTTGTTATGTCATCATTAGCTCCAACCCACAACTGGTTACAATTCAAAGTACTACTAGCAAAGCAAAGCAGAACTGAAGTTGTTGTCTGGACTTTATGAATATGAAACTCACCTGAAAGATGTTTTTGATTTCCATTTTCCTTTCCATCCATCCATCCTTTTTATTGGTACAGTTGATGACACCAGACAAGCCAACTGCTCTCCCCCTTATACAGACACATTAAAAAGCATCACTCAGCATAACAAATACCTTTATATGGGCTCATTGTGTCCCTTTTATCTAGGAGCTATAGCACTGCTTTTAGTACATTCATGTGCAAAGCTTGATTGTGTTTTTGTATGAAAGCGCATTGGTGACCCAAGCATTTTCCACAAATCCCCCTGGGGGTCATGTTTACAGCCCTGCCTCTTTCACAGGAGTGACAAATTTATTTCACACAAGTGTAGTTACCAAGTGTAACCTTTAGCGCTGCAAGAAAAGGCCAGTGCATGAGTGTTTTCTATGTCTGAAGTACAATGCCCTTTTTTGGTGCACATAGCAAGAATAATATATCCCAGCAGGTTTCACAGAAGTACATGTAATGAGTATATTATATTACATGACACAGCAATAAGCTTCTTCTCCACAGACTCATTTCTGCCAGACCATATTTGGTTACCAAGGTGACAAATCCAAGACTGGAGATTAATCAATTCTGAGGAGAGCTGAGATTTAATTCTCATTTTCTTTTCTAGGCAAAATTGTTACTCAATCCCATTTTGATGAGGATGTTTCTGTTTTAAACGTGGGTAGACAATAACTAAAACTACAATAGAGAGACCATAAAATAAAAACTATCCTCTGAAAAATCAAACCATAGCCACTTCCTACAACAAATGCAGTTTTATGGGGGTCAAAATGTTTTATTAATTAAACAGAAAACTGGATATAGTTTTTAGTGAGAATACACAACGTGCTATCATTAATTCAAGCATTGCTGTTGTTAAACAAGTTTCACTTATTTCTGTGACGTCAGATTGAAAAGAACAGGTACAAAAACACAGAAGACAAACCTAAACCAAGTGAACTAACTCACTCTTTTCCAACAAACTGCTGAAATTTTGAAAAATCTGTACAAGACAGATGCAGGATTGTTAAAACCAAATATAAAGTTTTTTTTTTACGAAATAAAAAACAAAATTGAGGCACAATCTAGCTTCAGCTCAACATGAGCTTCAATAACTGCAGGTTACAAACTAACAGATGGAGTGTCCATCTCTTCTTACAATAAATACTGTTGGTGTCTCGTCTGTTTGCATGTGTTTATTTGTATTTAATAAAAAGTATGAACTGTAATGTTTCTGTTTCTAGTCTTGATTTTTCGTCTGTGTTGTGGTTTTAAAATGTTTGAATTAAAATCATGTAGCTAAGAACAGAGAAATGAAATTAAAAAGAAAAAGAAGATTTTGTGAAGACGGCAGGTTTTATTTGGAAGGACTTAGCCACCCAGCGAGATCAACAGAATGCACAACCAAGGAGCATTTTGTCTATTTTCTTTTTTTTTGCACCCACACTTTATCCTCTCCTCCTCCTCTGGATTCTTCTTCACCTTACTGTGCTCTTATCCAGCAGATTTGTATTGCGTGGGTGACGGATGTTCCCATTCTTCCTTCTAGGACTGCAGATTTAACTGATACAGCCACCTTTAAACATAGCACCTTATCCCAGTGATAACTCCACTCTGAGCAGCAAGCTGCACTCTGAATTTACAAAAAAAATTCAGCGGGGGCACTGATTGCACCTTTAGAAACAAACGGGGGGAAATCATCAGCAGAACAAATGACAAAACTGCATTTTTCATTTTCTCCTTGTTGTTCTTTGTAGAAAATGTCACCTTTAAAGAACACAAACCTACCCTGAAGTGAAAGCAGCGGAGAGTCAAAGCTAGCCTTGAAGTCTAAAACCAAAGAGAAGAGAAGAACCAGGCAGACAAAAAAAAGAAGATGAGAAAGAACAAAGAAGTTTAAAACGAAAGAAAAGCACTGTTGTTCCTCACATGTATCCACACTGTTAATAGCTATAAATGCACGTGCACCCCTGCAACCCACAGACCTTCTTATTTTACTGAATAATGATCATGGGCAGTCGAGTATGTGTCGATTGTGAGGGGAAGTGTTGAGTTTGTACCACTTGTAACGCTGATCAATGACCAACTAGCAAGAGGAAACAAACAATACTCTTTAATCGATATTTAAAATTTTAGCAGGGCCATTCCCAACACCCCCACCACCACCACCACCACCACCACACACACACACACACACTTCCTGCTGTTTTCTCTTTATATGTACTAATGATGCCCTTCCAGATTCACACATCACCTTCACAGTTGTCAGGTTGCCTGTCAGCAGTGTGTAAATCTGTCACGGCAGTTATCTTGATTATTGCGGACATCTTCAGAGCACTGTCACCTCTGTGTGAGTATGCTGTGTATTTACCTCTGACTGCATTGTTGACAGCATTTTAGTCAGTTAGTTCAGTCAGTTAGATTTCCTCATGTTTGATTAGGGCCATTGAATTCTCTGAGTGTTTTTTTGAGTGTGTTTTACACTCAAAATTGGGAATTTTTCCACCTTTGATAACCCTCTTTTTAAAATTGCAGCCCTTTAATCCCCTCCACCACCACATCTCACAGCAGTCATATGTGGCTGTAGCACACGAACATCATGTGATGTTCTCAGAGAGTTGACAGACATGCCGTGAGTGATATCTCTATGTTGTGTTTTAAATCCCGTGTCCACTGAGTTCAGGGTTAATTCAGCATTTTTATGTTTTGGTTCTGAGTGAAATGTCACAACGGCAAATGGGTGGATGGTGATGAAATGTGGTGATGAAATGTAATCCCCTTGGGACACACTGAAAACACTTTGATGATCCTCACCCTTTCATGTCAGGGTATCAACATTTTACAGGAGACACATTATGCCCCATTTCACAAATTGATACAATTTCCTGAGGTCCTACTGAAATGTCTGTGACTTGCTTTGGACAAAATATGACAGGGCTACAGTACCAAAGCATACTTATATAAGCTGTCACTACAGCTGTTTGCAGCTGGTTTTAGGTGACCCCTACATGGACTTCATCCTATTCCATCCCTCTTTTCTATGTGGTGGACAAATTCCCACGTGGTTGAGGAACCAGTTATTTTCCCACTTGCATTGTTGCAACAAATTATGGTATTTGTGGTCTAACAGGAGACCTGCAGCCGCTCTGTCATCTCTCAAACTTCAGTACAAATGGCAAATAGTAAAAAAGGTATTTAGCATTTTTGGTGGTATGAGATTGTAACGCCTGCCTTAAGTGGAGGATTTTAAGTATCTCAGGGTCTTATTCATGATGAGTGAGGGAAGATGGAGTAGGAGATGAGATTGATAGGTGGATTGGTGCTGCAGCTACAGTGATGTGGGCATTGTACCGGTCTGTGGTGGAGAGAGAGCTGAGCCGGGAGACGAAGCTCTTGATTTATCGGTCGATCTACATTCCTACCTTCACCTATGGTCACGAGCTTTGGGTAGTGACCAAAAGAACGAGATTGCGGATACAAGTGGCTAAAATGAGTTTTGTAAGCAGGGTGTCAGGGCTCTCCCTTAGAGATAGGGTGAGAAGCTTGGTCATCCAGGAGGGGCTCAGAGTAGACCCGCTTGCAACCATGTTGGATATCATACACTGCAATGAGATAATGAGTTAATAAATTAAAGGCAGACACAAAAACCTAGACATACATTAAAGCCAGATCATATATAATTTGTTGTTAATCATAAATCAAAATCAACATAATAACCGCTTTAGCCTGACTAAGGGATGACTCTCATTGGATCACAGCTTCTGCTGCCTATGTATTGCTAATGTATCAGGTTGTTGACATACTGCTGAGACATTTGTTGTATCACCTGTAGATCAGAAGGGAAGCATATATGATACTACCCAGGAAGCCAGAGAACAAAAATCCTTCAGATGAGTTCACTTGTACAGTTTGTGCAAATCACTGACATGTTTCTCAGTCAGTGAGCACTGTGCATGTTTCCCAGAGACAAAGATAGTCCCAGATATAATGAGTGACAGTGAGTTTAGTTTATCCCACAGGTCAGTTTTAATTTTATTCATAGCAGAAACACCAGCTTCTCAGAGAAATGCTGTTGTTGGGAATGGAAAGTTATTTAGAACTTTTGTGGCTACGTAAAAATATTCTGTCTTAACTCTGATCCAGAAGGCCACTAGAGATGTTGTTCAAAACAAACACTCAGTTCATTGTCATTTGCAAGCTTGAGGAGGTGATCGTCATGGTCTGTTTGCCACGGATGTTTACAAGTCGGTCACGGATTTATTCCTTTGCGCTTTTGCTTTTGAGGCTTGAACACTGAAGCAGGTTGCTGCTCACTTGCTTAGATAAGCATGGCGTACTTCTTTCACCCCTACCTCTTCTGGAGAAAACCACAAGTGGCATTTAATTTTCTCTCATTGTGCTGGGCTAGCAGCACCAACCTTCACAAAGGTTGGTGGGTGGTGACCTCCTCTCTGTGCATGTTCTATAAAGAAGAAAGGTGTAGTTATGGAGAGGAGAACAGAGTGTGTTAGAAACCCAGGTTAGGAGGAAATATTTCAGTATGCTTTTATTCTTTAGAACAGTGGTTCCCAACCTTTTTTCACCTGTGTACCTCCTGAGCCATTTTCTCATACCACAAGTACCCTCTTAGTCAAACGTGTTGATGATTCTCCAAAAGTAGAACGTACAACTGATTATTAAATTATTTTCATTTGCTTTAGCTCAGGGGTGCCCAATCCTGGTCCTGGAGGGCTGGTATCCAGCAGGTTTTAGTTTTAACTCTGTTTCAACACACCTGATTTTAATCAGCAGGTGATTGGCTTCTGCAGAGCCTGATTAGCTGCTGCAGGTGATTCAACCACTGAATCATTCGTGTTGGAGCAGAGAAACCACTAAAATGTGATGGATACGGCCCTCCAGGACCAGGATTGGGCACCCCTGCTTTAGCTGATCGCTTGTATGCCTCAGACTGCACCAGGAGCTGGGTGGCATAGTGTATTAAATATGCCCTGATCTAAATATGACCTGATCTCTTGTATGTTAAACAATGCAAAGTGGCACTAACGTGTTACTTTCAATAACAAAGAATGTGCTATTACTAGTTTATTTGGTGTGCGTGCATGTGTGTGTGTGTGTGTATGCTCTGTCTTCTCAAACCCCCAGTCAGCTGTGGCAGACGACTGCTCCTGCTGAGCCAGGTGCTGCTGGAGGTTTCTTCCTGTTAAAGGGGAGTTTTCCTCTCCACTGTCCATGCAGTCTGCTGGGTTTTCTCACGTAGAAAACGTTGAACTAATTGGCGTAATGAACTGAACTCAGTGCACTGATAAGTAGGTTCAGATGGAATATTTACTTTGTAAGGTGCCTTCAGATGACTCTTGTTATGATTTAGCGCTATAAAAATAAACTGAACATGATCTGTAAATAATGATGATGATCATCAATCAGGACTCAAATATTCAGCTACAAGCTGATAACAATTGTGGACTTGGGGAAACAGGAAGCCGCAAGATCATGTGACATGTAGCATTCAGATTGACTTCTGTAAAACTGCGAAATAGCATTTGGAGTGTGACGTCACACATCATATTCCAACAAGATGGCTTTGTTTTCTGTCAGGATCTGTTTGTTCACTCCAGTTCCATTACATCTTTAGGCTCCTTGTTTACCTGCTTGTTTGTTTATCATAACAGCACTTCCTGTTTTTTCCTGAGCCAGCATATCCCTGACCTTCAGGTGTTCCATTTGGATCGTTTTGTTTATGCTAATCAGTCATTTTTACCAGTTTGTTTTCAAATAAAAAGTACCCTGAAAATATTTGTATCAGCTGGTATTTTCTGAGCGTTTCGACCTTAACTCACCAATCCTGTTCTTTAAAGGCAAACCTAACAGAGAAAAAGGTTCACTGTTAACATGCTGATTCAGTGTCCTTGGTCCAAGACTGGTTGAATGAAACAGTTTTAAGTTGATTATTTTATAGCTTTTACTCAATTTTGAGTAATCAGTTTAGGTTTTACAACGCAACAAACATCTAAAAGGTATTCGTAATTAATGGCTTGACTGGTACTTTAGCTCTGTGCCATACTGGAGCTGAAGGAAACTTGGTTAAAGTCCTGTTAAGAAACAGGACGACTTTCCTTCGTCAGCCAGCAAATGGCACATTCAACACACTTCCATGCTGTTTGTGTTTGCATGGCATTCTAGCATTATTTTTCACACATTCTTGTCTGCACATTGGGGTTGCTCTTTTTGATTGCCTCTGTGTTTGGCACATTACACTGAGAATCACACAGGCGACGCTGCAAACAGATGGACAAGCTAAAGCATCAGACTGAGAATTAATGAGGCGGAGGCAGTGGATTGGTCCTTGAAACAGCCACTTTGCTTTTATTTATTTATACCTGCCTGGTTTTGTGCCCCCCTCCTGTTTTTACACAATTAAACCCCACCACTACTACTGAGTTGTTCCCATAGCAACAGCAAAGACAAATTTCCTTGAAACAAAAAGCCAATATTCTCTGTTTAAACACATGCTACATTCCTTTACATGATGTCATTTGTATTGTTAATCATCCTGCTCCAATTGGGATTTCATTTTCTTTCTTTCTGGGCTCAACATTTTCTTTATCCAGATGAAAAGAGTTGAAAATTAGGTATCAGCAGTGGTGACTTGTCCATATGGGGCACTGGGGTGCGCCATCTACGATGTGAAGGGAAAACAAAAACAAAAAACAATGAGGAAAATAAATAAAATAAAAAATTTACACACACACACACACACACACACACACACACACACACACACACACACACACACACACACACACACACACACACACACACACACACACACACACACACACACACACACACACACACCTGTCTGTCACCAAACATATACTCACCCTTCAAACAGCATAAACGTTATCTCACCTGTCAAATGCTCAGTCATTGACGCGGTCTTGACTCTACCCGAGCTCCATCGAGTCAGTGCGCAGCCACGATCCGAGCTATGGAAGCCATCTGCCAGTTAGCAGCGCCACTTGGCTGGTCTTGTCAGCTAGCTGCTTTTAGTTTGTAGTAACATGTCTGTCTGTTATCACCCAGCGCTCTGACTTCTGTGTTTGGGTTTGCTGACACACTACAGCATTCCCCTGTGGCCACATGGTTCCTCCTCTCAGGATCTTTATCCAGTGTTGGTAATTTTATTTACCAGGAACTCTGTTAGTCAATAGTAAAGTGGCTAGAACATGAGCACAGCTGATTTGTTTGATTCAGGAGCAGCACTAGGATTTATTCCCTGCAGTTGCTTCACAGTTAACCCCTTACACAGCTTAATGAGTGTAAGGGGTTGCTGTTCTCTGAGCAGGGAGGGGGGTTGTCCCTCCGGTGTCTGTAGCTTTTGCAGCCCCAAGGTACCACCTGACGCTGTCCATGGAACCGCTCCCGTTGAGACTCATGAAGGCTGGGAAGACGTTTCAGCAGTTAAAAACACAAATGCACAGCGGGGGGTGGGGGGTGCAACAGTTCATTTTACAGTGCTTTTACAGCCATGCATGTACTGTCAATAGCTCGTGTTACATGTTTCATTAAATTGCATTTTAATGTTTAACAGCTTTGTGGATATTTGATGTATCATCTGACATGCAAATTATTCCATTTTAAAGTGCTTCTACTAGTCTATAAATCACTAAATGGTATGGGGCCTAAGTACATGTTGGACCTCCTTCCAGTATATACACCTAGCAGGGCTCTCAGATCCCTAGACACCAGTCTGCTGGTAGTACCTTGGGTCAGAACCAGACAGGGTGAAGCTGCTTTTAGTCATTATGCAGCTCATAGATGGAATCAGTTTCCTTATGACCTCAAACAGGCCCCAACTCTAGTAACTTTTAAATTAAAATTAAAAACTTTCATGTATTCATTAGCCTATGATTGAATGTTCCTTATGCTGCTCCTTCTGCACTGTAACTGCTAAACGTTTGACTATGCCTTTATCTAATTGTTTGAATAATTTCCTTGTGTATTTTGATTGTCTTTGTTGTTCCTGCTCTGTAAAGCACATTGAATTGCCTCCGTGTTTGAAATGTGCTATACAAATAAAGCTGCCTTGCCTTGCCTATTGCTGCCTTCCACCAACAAATGGCCGCACCAGGCAAGGGAGAATAGTTTGTACTTAAAAAAAGAGGATAATGTTTCGGGGTGTGTGGGCTTGATGAAGATCAGGGAGAAGTCAACTTATGCTAGTTCCCGAGAAGCCACCCTTCATGCACCAATCCAGCTAGCCTGTTTCCAACTATGCATTTTATTAATTAATGGTGTCTTGAACAAACACAATGCTGGTTAGTTGCATCACTTAGAATTTGTACATTGCTTCACTAAAAATGTTTCCTGAACAGAAAAACTTAATAATCCTGTGACAGTGCTTTTCCAGCCATGCATGTGCTGTCATTGGCTCAACTTACACGTTTCATTAAATTGCATTTTAATGTTTAACAGCTTTGTGGATATTTGATGTATCATCTGACATGCAAATAATTCCATTCCACACAGTATGAATTGTTCTGGTGAGAGCCAAACAAATTTCCTTTTGTCTTGTGGTTAACCTCCTCTTGAACTACTACCTCACTGTGGGGGAGGAGTCTGAACGGCCTGATGATTCTACAGGCTGTGATGCCTGAGGCAATGTGCCCCTGGTAGGATCTCTCATGGCAAATTGGTCCTAAGTTAAAGGCGAGACACAGAATGCTTCAGAAGACCTTTCATGGATAGGACAGAGAGGTCCAGAGTACCTGGCCTTGGTCACCGACGTCCTACCCTGATGCCATGTGTGAGATAGAGGCCCAGTATGCGAGCATCTTTCTGGTAGACAGGCCTTTGTCCATGGGAGCCCTGAACTACTCTTGTGGTGAAGCGGAAGCTATGCATGAAAGCAAAGCTACACTCATCAATAGTAATGAGCTTTGGGTCAAGAGCTTTTTAGGACTTCTTGCATTTTCTCTACTTGGAGCCTAATAATTCATCAAGTGGTGGATAAATGTGATGACTTTTTTCATCATCATACATATTTTACAAAGCAGATGCTCATTTAGAGAGTCCCACTGGAGTTTTTTTTAACCGTCTGCAGCGTAGACTGATTTTCACAAGGACAGAAACACACAAGTGTGAACACAAAGTCACGGACATGTTTACCGGGGGTCTACTCATCTAAATGTTTCTGAAAGATTTCCAGAAAAATAGTCACATAACTGAGTGTGCACACACAAATAAACATGATTAAACGTGTGAAAGCTTTGTGCTACAAGCCAAGCTGCCAGGCTTTACGTCTGTGAGTCAGTGAGAGGTCTTTACCGATGCCGACTCAAATTTAAAGTTTATTATTCTGTTTGGAGGTGGCGGTATCGTCAGGTGTGTCAGCTCTGATTAACCCAAGCCTGCAGCCTCGCCCGCACTCACACAACCTCATCTGATGGCTGATTATGGCTCCTTCTTTTGTTCCCTCCCTGGCCTCTGTGTCCTGATGGAGACAAGGTGGAGCAGTGACACAGTCGCTGCAAGCCCAGCTGACATTAATCATTACAGTAAATGTCCAACACAGTGAGTCTCACCTTGCTCACCACTAACCTGCTTTGTTCTCCAGGGGTGAGAAGGAGGAGGACTCCACTCTTGGACACACCAGCTGGTGTATTGAGTCCTTAAACAGTAAAATACTCCTCACATAATAAAAATTATAATTTAAACGCCTTTGAATGCATTTGAACATTGAGCGTGCCTATGAACAGCTACATTTAACCTAATGTTGAATCATTAGTGTGCATTTTTCTAGCTGGAGAGAACATAAACATGTGTGTCGCTGACACAAAAGTGACTTAAACCAGTCTAAGGAAAGGATGTTTTGAACTTATCTATCCCTCAGAACTGAAAAATTAGTAAACAGCAACCTTCTACTGACAAACCCAGTTTTCCTTTCTTCAGATACTTGTTTGTATTCCCTGAGATCAAGACATGTTAGCAAGAGCTACTTCAGGTGGTATTTTGGTACCACCAATCAGATTCACTTGATGTTAGGGTTTACCACCAACCCAAGGACCCACTACTCTGCAAAGCCAATAGATTTTTATTATAAAATGAACGGGAGTAAGTGGGCAGTAACAATGATCTTTGAAATTATGTAACTATTGACGTATGTGAGGTGAGATTGAATAACCTTGAGTAGGTGGGGAGCAGGGGTCTGAAAGCTAAACTTGTAGAAAACTTCAGTTTAGCTCATTTTCCCTGTCAACGCTGCCTGCTGTAGATTTACATTTTACCTTACACTCAGAGGTCTGTTTCCAGCCTGGTCACCCTTTCACACAGCTTTGGTCAGGTCAGCCTTCCTGTTTTCCCACATATGCATATTTATGCCTTGGCAGTTTCTCCCCAAGTTTAAGTTTATACTCTGGGTTTTTCTGTCTCCAGACCTGAAAGCCTTCCTCTTTTTTATTTGGGCAGCCTTCAGGTTACTGGTGACCCACAGTTGGTAAATATACAGGCTGGCATGTGGTACTTTCACAGAATTTGATGTGATCTGTGATGAGGTCTGTCACACTGTTAATGTGCAGCCCCTTTTGCTGACTTGAACAATTCTGTAGGGAAATGGGAGTTGGTCTGTGGAACCATATGCATCCTTGATATTTGCACCAAATTGATCTAAGACTTTATCATCTCTAGCAGGTCATCTACAAAAGCACTGGGATGCTTGGTCTGAAACACAGAATTAATGACTACATGTGCTGCTGCTGCTACATCAGCTTATGAGGGAATATATACAGCAATAACAAGTAATTCTAGAGTCTTATAATAGGGATGCTGATGGTGAGCAAGCAGTTTAAAGTGGTACTTTACTCCTATTTTGAAGACATTTGCAGTGGTCTCTAGTATGAATGAATGCCTTCTGGGGGGGAAAACGCTCTGGTGCACCATTTTCAGGAACTAGAACTGAGCCGAATCAGACCTGAGCTTCAGACAGGAGTTGGAGTCTTATGCATTTCCTGATATTTGGACATTTTGCCTCTGACTGGATAACATCAACGTGACTCAACTCCATTTACTCTGCAACGTGAATGTTTTATCTCCACAAATAACACAAGCCTGAAGGAATTCTGCCATGTGGTGGAGTTGCTAATGCTAACAGTTAGCTTCTACTAGCTGAGACGTTCTCTGCTGTTTCCTGGGCACCAAACCAACAACAGCTTTCCCTGTTGTGAGTCCATGAACTCAGTGAAACACGATACAATTCACTTATGGATAGATTGTCCAGTGCAAGTTAACATTTGGATTTGGACCACACAAAAAAACAACAACAAAACGCATCAACAAATAAAAGTAACCAAAGTCATTTATAGCAGCTCTTTGGGATCCTCAAGTCCACGTGAGGCTGAAGAAACCATTCATCCTCAAAATGAATTTTATTTTTTCACAACAAAAGTAATTTTTTTTCTTATACTTTTTGATCCCCTTGCAGAAATGTCTTCTCTGCATTTGACCCATCCTTACATCAGTAAGGAGCAGTGGGCTGCAATTTGTATCTCGTCCGGGGGGAAAGGGGGGAGGGGGGGCAACTTTGGGGTTCAGACTCTTGCTCAAGGATGCTTTGACACGTGACCTTCATGACTATGGTCCAGTTAATATTAAATGACTTGTATTTGATATAGTGCCTTATAGAGTCCTAGAACCCCCCAGGTTGCTTTACAACACAATCAGTCATTCTCACACACACATTCACACCCTGGTGGTGATGAGCTAATGTAGCCACAGCTGCTGTGGGGCACACTAACAGAGGCGAGGCTGCAGAACACTGGTGCTAACTGGCCCCTCTGACCACCAGCAGCAGGTAAGGTGGGTTAAGTGTCTTGCCCAAGGACACAACAGCAGTATTCTCTGCCGGGAGCCGGGATCAATCCTACAACCCTCCGATTACTGGAGAACCCGCTCTACCTCCTGAGCTGCTGCCCTTAAATTCCATGCAACTAAGTTTAATCTAAAACAGATCTAGCTTGAGTTTATTACAGCTCTAATTCAGTTCAGTCATACCCCTAAACATTCCGGCTCCCATGACTGCTATGTGTTTTCTCCCATGGGAATGCTAAAGGGTTACTACAGTAGATCTTAGGGAGCGTTTCCTTTTTTGTGATTATTTCCTGGTTCATGTGAAATAAGACCAGATTTTCTTCAGCTGTCAACCTGCTAGACCCCACAGCAGTTTAGCAGATACATTTTAAATGTGTCAATTCCACTTTCCTCTGAAGACATGCCTAAAGGAGTGGTAAGGAAAAAGACACAAGAGGAGAATGGGAAACAAAGAGATGAGAGAATGCACAGACAGAAAGATCTTGGGAATGGAGACATAAAGTAGAATAAAATGATATGACATGAGGAGTTGGTGTGGAAATGAAAATAATGAGGATGGATGGTTGGATGAATAGATGCATGGAGGATGATTTCACACCACCTGCTATCAGCCTAGTCTAAACCAAACTGAGAAGGGGTGCCAGGCTTAGAGAGAGAGAGTGACATGTAAAGGAATGACAGTGTGGCAGAGCTGCATGAAAAGCCAAGATAAGAGCTGTGAAATGTAGACAAACACCCACACACATGTATGGTCACTGCTCTGTTTCATTCTTTTCATTTGCTTGTCTTTTTGAAGCCTGATTGTCACAAACAGTGCTGGCTGTCAGCACATGCAGCCTGCTCATCTGTGATCTGTTGCTGTGTGAGTCAGTGTGACTGCATCAATCAGTGCTACACCATCTCATCAGCATAACAACTGTTCAGTGCTTGGTTAAAAATATATGCACAGAAAAGTCAGGTCAGACGCTGAATTTGAAAAAGCCACTTGTGTGAGAAAAGAGGGGGTCTGAGTTTTAAACAATGCAGCGAGGTTCAGCTGAAGAGGCGAACATCATCAAACAGCCAAATACGTTTTTCTCCCATGAAGGTCATTCTAGCGTTTGCTTTTTCTGTCATCAAGACAGAAATACAACAAAACATTTCTTAAAAATAATATTTATGTGAGACTCTATTATAAATTCAGTATTTACAAAAAATATGACTTTAAAACAAAATATTAGAGGAAACTTACTGCAAATCTTATGGGGATCTTAATGTTTTGATGAGGTGTTTATTTCCATGTTGATAGTAGCAAGAGCTGCAGTGTTTTAGTCATTTGAAAGCTTTTCTGTTACACTTGCATTGATTTCCTACAAAATAACTCCTAATAGTAATAGTGAGAACGGTCATATTTTAACAGAATTGTCTTTGTGAAGAGACCTCCTTCTGATTGGGAAACAATGATTCTAATAAACATTTGACTGTCCATGTCAGCATGCAAACCGCAAGAATTACAGTCTTTTTCAGATGTATTTATTGCTATTTGAGAGCATGTTGAAGACAAGGGAGAATAGAATGTAATTAAAAAGGAACCAATAATCATAGTGTACAAATTAGTAGTAGTAGTGGAGCAGAGGGCAGCTAAGATCAGCGTTCATGAGCCTCACAGCCTCTGGGGAAATCTCAGTCTCGTTGTCTGGGCTTTAAGGCTTCTGTTGGAAGAAAGGAGGGTGAACAGTTCAAGGTTTGGAAGGGTGGGGTTGGTGTCAGCTCTTCTTCTGAAGTGGGGGGAGGATGAGCGAGGGACGAAGTGACAAGGGCAAGGGCCACAGGTTTATGGATCTATCTGCCATTCATTCATAGTCTGGATATTCCCAGCACATCCTGGAACGTGAGTGGTGCTCCAACATTCTTCTTTGTTGTTGTTGTCCTACAACGGCGTTCCCAGCTCAGGCTAGCGTTAGCAGTAGTCAGGGCTAGCTTTAGCAGTTGCTCGGCCTAGCGTTGTTCTGTGATTAGCATTACTGCAACCAACATTTACTGATGCTGAAGTGGGTTGGCACATACAGATTTAAAGGCATACTATGCAACTTTTTCATATTTTAAAATAATTTTCTTGAGCCAGTATGTGCTAAAATGACCCTTTCAGGGTTAATGAAATGTCACTCAGACCCCCACCACCCTCTGTGGCCAGAGTACCGTACTTGCAACTTCAGAGTGCCGGTCCGGTCCCTGATGGACTTAGTAAAGTAGAGCTGACATGCCTGGCGCTGCAGTCTGCTTCCAGCATGTTTCCTGCATGTTTTAGATCATGAACACAGCTGAGTTGTTTGATTTAGTGATGAACCGCTCCTGTAGACACTAATGAAGGCTGAGGAGACATTTCAGCAGTTAGATTAAGGCGTTAAAAAGACGAACGCACAGCAAGAAGATAAGTTTCACTTTTGCTTTCACTAATGGAACACCAGGGAACGCCTTGGGATTCATCTGGAAGAGCTAGCCCAAGTGGCTGGGGAGAGGGAAGTCTGGGCTTCTCTCCTTAGGCTGCTGCCCCCGTGACCCGACCCTGGATAAGCGGAAGAAAATGGTTGGATGGATGGACATCTTGTTTATGAAGTGTTAAACCAACTGTTCTCAGAATGAACCGTTTCTCTGTTGCCATTACAACATTACTAATTTACATAGGAAAGCAGGTCGGAGACAGCACAGGCTTTTGGTTTGAAACTTTAGACACCCCAAGCTGCTAAGATAACTAAAAGGGTACTACTATTTCTGAGGCTGATCCTCTAGCTCCATGTTGAAGTCTTTAGCCAGATGTTGCACTCCTCCAGTGTCCTGGGATTGACGTACAAATGAGAGTGACAAGTACTGCAGATGAATAGAGTAGGGAAATACAATGGGAAGTGCTGTGTATGTGTTGTTTTTGCCCAGTTAGGACAAGAGGTTTCAAAGTTTCAATAGTTCTCAAATATTTTTCTGAAGCCCCTTTCATTTAGTTTGCACACACTAGCACTCCCTCACTGTTAGGTCATCTACCTCGATGCATCATTTCTTTGTCTCTTACTCATTCTGCAGTAAGGTCGTTGAGGTTTGGTTGGTCTGGTGGTCTGAACCCCTGACATTACATTGCTACACTGGGCAAAATACCACTGCACCAACTTGCCAACTAGATGTTTGCATTTCATCATTACAGGCTGTGTTGTCCCATAGCAGGTTATTGTTGCAGAAGGCAGGAGTGACCTTTTGTAAAAGTCCATGTTGCATCCCGGTGCTTCAGCAGAGCCTGAGTTGTCTCTAACCTCTCACTGGAAAACTCCAGTGGAACTGGTTTTGATTCATTTACACATTACTTCTATTTAGTTTTTTTATTTTCTCTTATCTAACAGTTTATTGATTTCTAAAGATGAAGTAATTTACAGGATAGCAATGATGCTAACTGGAAACAGAGAATACAAAATACAATAACAAAAATAAGCCATGTTTGAACAGATGTTACTTTTATTGAGATCTCCAGACACACTTTTTTTACACCGTGGTCGCGCTGTCAAAGTTTACGAACAAATCAGCAAATTTACAACCTTGCCGTCATGTTTTTTTTTTTATCATATTGATTTATTTTTGATGTGACTTCACATAATCATAACAACAAAAGCTCTGCTAGCATCCTGTAGAAGCTGTTATCTTTACTATACCACCATGACAGTAATCATTTATTTTCACTGTAGCTGGGTTGGTGCTAGAAATAAATATGGCATCAGTCTGGCTGAAATAATACTGAATAAGCTTTGGCTTCTTAAAAGCACAGGGTGGTTTAAAGGGAATGATTAATAACCTTAAATCAAAAATGTGTTGACCAATGATACATGTATGTTAGAAATTCTTCATCACAATATTAAAACTATATTTTTCTTTTAAAAAATGCGTTTTTATGTAACGAGAATAAGCAATTTCATTTGTTTTTATGGAAAGTACTTCTACATTAAAGAGGTACTTCTACATATGACAGTAGAAGTTATGCTGCTTTAGAAATAAGCAAAGTGGAAGAATTAGCTGCTGTGGAAATAGATTTTGGGCACACACGTCCAGTGGAGTGGTATTTTTTTGTCCAGCAGGACTATATCTATTGCATCAAACTAATTAAAAAAAAAAAAAAAAAAAAAGGATGGTCAGTTAAGAGAGGCAAATGCAGTATACACAAATAAATGATGATGTGGTTTCATACAGATGATAAAAACATTAAAGAACAAATTATTTTAAAATAAACTTAAAGTTTCTTCTTTTTTGCTCATTGAGTAGTTTGACTCTCAGATGATGCTCAGGGTAAGATGATGAGAGGATTAGATGTTTTTATGTGGACGGCTAAATATCAGTGTTTCTACAGTTTTTTCCCTTTAAATTGTGTTTAAAATACATCAAAATGATGTGGCAAATAGTATTTCTGGTGTTCCACAAGGATCCATTGTTGAACAACACCCTTTGTCCTAAATGATTGGTTACTTTAACTTCATTGCTTTACATTTTGCCCATGATAGCATTTTATTTTACAAAAAAAAAAAATCACTAAACAAACATAAAAAATTAACCGTGAGCTCTGACAATATTTTCTAAAAAGAAAAAAACAACAACTTTTTTTCTATTTTAGACAAATGTTTAAAGCTCACAATTTTTTTTATGGAGGACTTTTTTTCTCTCAAAACTCACAATTTCTCCTGACTGTGATGTAAAACAAGTCAGCTCAGGAGACCCACAAGCATAATCAATAATATCTTCAGTATTTAATAGAAATCCTGACTTATGCATGATTAAATGTGTTTTAATGGGAAAATAATGCAAGGGGAAATTAATTTGTGCCAAACATAAATGCTTTTTCTTATTGAGAGCAGCAACTATAGTCTAAAATTTCCAATGAAAATTATAATTAAAATAATTTTCCTCTATTTTAACGTAAAATGGTATGCCATAAAAACCCGGATATACACAAATTCATCAGGATTCATCCTTTGGCAACACAAAAATGCTCATTTTTACCTTTCTGGAATGTCTGAAGAAAATCAAAATCAATACATGAAGATCAATTCTTAATATATCATGTAAAGCTTTGGTCATAATCAAAAATAGTTCTGTTGATGGAGCACACATGTTGAAAAGGTTTTACCCTCTGTGGATTACAAATGTTCAATCCAAATTTAACAGTAACATGGCTAGTCTGGACAATCATGAACAGGAGCAAGGTGCTGAACAAACATCGTTGTTTTTCTGAACCAAAAGCAGCGCAATAATAATCTTTTCTTTATCCTGTTTTAAGTAAGAAAGAAAGAACAGTAAAGTAAGGCAACACCATAATCACAGAAACTGATCTTTCTTCCAGCTTGTGGAGGATAGCAGAGGACATCCGCATCAGATCTGACCTGATGGCCACCGTGTAGCTTCTACAAAACATAAAAAACACTCCACAGAGTGGCCAGAGGTAAAGCACACACACACACACACACACACACACACACACACACACACACACACACACACACACACAGTTGTACACATTTATGGAAGCAAAACAAAAGGGATACATCTTTAGAATGTTAAAACGGGTTAACCTGGACATGAAGCAGTACAGACTCCTAACCTCTCACTTTATTCATTAAAACTACATAATCATCATACCTGTTGAGTTAATTCAGCTTAAATTTAAGTCAATAATATATGACAACAATCATGTTAAAGTTAAACTGAACTAAACGTTTGAAATAAATGGAGAATGTTTCCATTTTTCAAACTGGAGTTGAGAAGAAAACAAAGTTAGAGGTCTTTAAGTATTTGGTAGACTTTAAGCTTTAGTTGTAGAGGTTTCACTAAAAGACGACACATCTTTTCAGAAAACAGTTTGACGGGTTTAGAGATTGTAATTTTGGGACAAATCTGATTATGATTTTATGCAAAGTTCTGCCCTATTGTCTAGATTTCTCTCTGATAGCATCAGTTTGTTTGATTTTCCTTTGTTAAAAATAAATTACTAAGTTGTCCTTGCAAGTATAGTAACTACCAACAATAAACTTACATACTGGAGAAAGAAATGGTTAAAAGCAATAAATCACAAGCTCTTAACCGATTTCTGCAGCTGTGATGTATTTCGTTTGCTTAGAAAGATTTAATTTAAAACTACACACGAGCTTTTCAATTTGTTTCTTTAAGTTGTGCAATTGATTCAAGTTCAAGTTGTTTCCTCCTTTGCTTGCCTTCATAAACAGATACACCCACACTCACTCAGTGATGCACACAGACCCTCACTCATACAACTACACACTTACATATGTGAAATATGCACTTTTCCACTGGACTTTTTACTTTTTGTATTTTACACTGAATGAAATTTTACAGATTGTTGACGACAAAATGAAGATAAAGACCCACAAGAAGCACACTGGTGAACAGCATGAGTGTTTGAGTCCATGTGGGAACCCTGTTTGCCCGCTAACGAGGTCTACGGGGAAAGTGACAGAATGTGTGTATGTGTGTTGCATGTTTGTTGTATAGATTTCTTGTCACAAGAGGTTCAGGGAGTGATACATTGAGCTGACAAACACCATAGAAGGATCTGTCCCAGCTGTCCAGCCCTGGTGTTTCATTCTCCCTCCATGCTACCAACTACAAGACACCAAGTTCGTTTTTGTGTGTGTGTGTGTGCAGTTCCATGCTCGCCTCCTGAGCTTCTCAGCCCAGCTGTCTCAGATCCAGAAGAACTGGAGGGAGTGAGTCTGAACTGGATTGAACAGCGAGTAGAAAACCCCGCAGACACAGAGCATTGGAAATGAAGTCACTGTGATCCAGAATCCCGAGAGTCTCTCTGTATTTGTCTTTCATATTGTGCCCTTCAGACGCACACACCACGGCACAGTCCAGCTCCTTCCGTTCTCCCATCATGACTCGTGTGTGTGTGTGTCTGTGTGAGTGTGTGTGCATGTGGCAGAGACAGTTAATCTGTGTGGCCTCCAAAAACACTCCTCACAAAGGCTGCCATTGATGCGCTGTCGTCTGCTACATAACTGGAATGTGTTTGTGTGTGTAAGAATATATATATATCTATATATGTATATATATAGATATATATATATATATATATATATATATATATGTATATATGTGTGTGTGTGTGTTTGTTTGTGCACATGTGTGTGTTTCACATTTACGAGATGCAGTGTAGAAGTGCTGACAAAACGGACACACACACAGTCACAGGGATGTGTTGGTGGGGTGGACTTGAACGTTGGCTGCTGCTTTTGGGTCCAGCAGAGTCCAGGGAGTTAATTGAACCGTGGGCCAACAGAGTCTGAGCAGAGACAGAGAGACAGAAGCAAATGTTAGGTAGAAAAAGCACATCTCAAAAACTGTTAAAAAGTAACTTGTTTCAGAAAATAAAAGTAATTTATTAAATGGTGTCATATAGTGAAATAAGTCAAGACTTTATTTCTTGTAATTTTGATGATTAAGGCTTACAGATTTCATTTCAGCCATTTATTCATAAAGCACCAATGTACCAGCAGTCTAAGAGGCTGAAAGTGTTTTACACTTAAAAACTTAAAAAACAAAGTTAAAAACAATAAACACTAAAGACTAAAAAAACATTAAGACCTATTAAAACAACACAAAAACACATACAAATATATTAAACCTGTGACCTACTAGCAAAAAGATAAAGATAGAAAGTGCAAAATTAGTTTAGATTTAAAACTCGGCAAAGCTGAACCTCGTCTAAAATAGATCTGGAGGTGGTTTCAGAGCCTCGGGCAGGGGCGTGTCCAGGGGTAGCACATGCCACCCCTGGAACCTGATTGACCACTCCAGGTGCCACCCCACTGAATTCTGTTTAAATTGACTTTACATTGTCCACAAAAGACGTGGGGTTACAACCCCCCCCCCCAAAAAAAAAAAAAAAAACACAACCATAGGTGCCACCCATGCATAAACAAGTACCCCACCTGGGCCACCCCATTTTAATAAGTCTGGACACGCCACTGGCCTCGGGGCCAAAACTGAGGAAGCACGGCCACCCCTAGTTTTTGTTTAGACTTTGGAATCACTAACACACCATGCTCTGTCAAGCAAAGGGATCTTGATGGTGAACACTTGGACAACAGTGATGAAAGATAAGAGAAAATGTGCTAGTAAATAAAGAGCCCCTGCAGGAGTTGTAAAGATTAGGAATTAGACTGAGTAAACTATCATTCTTCTCAACGACTGAGTTAATCTGGTTGATGAAATGTCACAAAATGCCAGGGAAGCAAAAAAAAAAAGGATTTGGATATGGGTGTTTTACAATCTTCTATAAAGTACTTTTTTACAGATACTTGTCTGCACTCTCAGATCTCCTTCCTTCCTGAAAAAAAGGAAAGAGATCTTATGTGCAAATTTCCCCTGTTTCATCTCAAAGCAGTGTTGCTGTCAGTTTCCCAGTTTCACTAATCTGTACTCTGAATAAGACAGAATTCTCCTCTCAGTTTTATCTGCTCACTCTGGGATTACAATGAAACATGCAGCCGAGTTAAAATGAACAACGAGGAGCAGCAAACAAAAGCTTGGGTGTCAGAAGATTTAACAATTGACTTAAGTGCCAATCCTTCATTTATATGAAGGATTGGCACTCTGCAAAGACCACCATCTCTTTTGGGAGAGTAGTAATACCTTCACCACTGCTCTATAAATGACTCCTAGAGCAAGTGCACATTCAAATTATTTACTGACATCGTAGAAAGTACAACAAAATTCAGAGCACCCAAAAAACAAGTTCCATTAAAACAATGAAAGAAGTAGTCAACAAATGTAACTTTAGGCCTTCAGTCAGCACATACAGCATATCATAAAGCCTTACCAAGTTCTGTGCTCCTATTTATACTGCTAGCTCATGAGATATTTGCTAGTTTGCTTGAATTCAGTGTTCAAAATAGTGATGGTCTTGGAAAAGAAGCTAGAAATTAACCCTTTTGTATGTTTTTGATAGACCAGGGGCCTCATTTATCAACCGTACTCACAAACAGATCTGTGCGTATTTCGTGCGTGGGAACGATTTTACGCATTGTGTAGTATTTACCAATTTGTACTTGTGCGTGAAAACGTTCCTAAATACGAGAACAGCTCTGACCGTGCGTAGGAACAGCATCTAGTGGCAGGACGAGGGAACAGCAATTCTGAAGGTCTCAGTGATCCACGCGTATTATGTTTTAATTTAATTTAATTATTTTGTCCTTGTGAAGCGCATCGTGATTTTTTGTGAGATGCGCTATATAAAAGATTGTTTCTTATTCTTTTTATTATTATTGGAGGATTTAGCAGAGCAGAGTGCACTCCGGAGGGAACGGCTCTTCCTTGAGCGCAGCGCACTGATCCGATTCCAGTCCAGATTCTATTTTACAAATAAAACAACTCTCCAGAACCTCCTCTGCTCCTCGATCATACACGCGTTGTCAAGTGTCCAGTGCTTCGATCTCGCTGTCAATAAAGTTTTTTCTTTTTGAAGAACCCAGGGAATCCCCTCCCGATCTGAGGACGTAGTGTGACCAAATATGGTTAATTGAGGGCATTTCTGCATGTAAATCACGGCAAACGGGCACGAGCACCTTGGTACGCACAGGTGGGATTTATCATCAGACGATTGCGGAGGAACGTGCGTACGAGAGGCCACCGCATGTTTCATAAATCAGACTTTTGACTGTTCGTACACACATTCTAAATTTCATCCGTAGGAGGGAATATAGGAACGTTTCTACGAACGTTTGATAAATGAGGCCCCTGAACTGTTTTCCAGAAGGCAACAGCTCATACAGGTTTTGGACAGAATGGGATGAATCTTTCAGGGTGCTGTGTGACTTTTCAGGCAGCAGAAGAAGTTGATGTCAATCAAAGCAGTCAGTTGTTGGCTTATGATCTTTTGAACAGTTCTCTGTAGCATCTTTTTGTCTGCTGCAGAGAAGCTGCTGTACTACATATGTGATTGAGCAGTGATGAAAGGAAGTTAGATGCTTCTGTGACAGGTTCACCGTCTTGAGTGTTCTTGGGAAGCAAAAGTGATTGTGCTGTTTTAATGAGGGATGCAATATTTATTGACAATGAGAGGTCTTCAGAAACATGTGTCTCCAGGAGTTTGAAGCTGGACACCCGTTTCTCCTTTTCACCAGTGATGTTTAGTGGTGAATGGATCTCCCTGCATGGTGCAGCGCCTACATTTTGGGCAGTCCTGTATATGTAATGTGATTAAAATTAACCAGCATGGTTTAAGCCCAGTTCACATGGCAGGATAATCACGTTCCTCACTTTCCAAATATCTTACGAATGTGCATGGTTACCAGAACGGCTCTAAAGATAATCTTATCAGATATAACTACCTTGTGTGGTGTGTTACGAGCACGCTTTTCCACTCAGAAGGATATTAGAACAGCTCCGATCATAAATACAGGCTTTGAAACATGTTGGATTGTCTTGGTCTGATTTTGAGAGACAAAACAAATGTTCTGCCAGTTCCTCCACTCGCTTTTAGGGGTGCTGGAGTTCAAGTTAGGACCCCCAAAAAGCAGCCCCACAAATGGGCTAGTACCTGTCTGTTGTCTGTGACTTCAAATGTTGTTTTTCTTTTTGGGACTCTGGTAGTTTGTCCTAAAGTTGAAGTGGTAGCAGCCGACTGTTTCTCCTTCTCTGATGTTATTGAGCGGAGAACCTCTCACACCAGTGGTGTTCTGTTGCTGAATACGTGAGTGGAGGACCCAGGGAAGTGTGAAAGCGCAGCGGTTCGGCGAGAGCAAAACATGTAGGGTGACATATTTCAAACCTTTATTTCTTGTAATTGTACATTTATGGCTTACAGATATGTAAATTCAGTGTCTCAACAAATTGGAAAATTGTGAAAAAGTAAAATAACGTTTCCTGAACCTCTAAGTCAGTGTCTCTTGATTATGTTCTGTGAAGCCCCCCTAGGATACATATAACTCTTTTCAGGTGAAAGTAAAGTCTGCATGTTTTTTGGAAACCAAGGTCCCAGAGTCTAGATGAAGAGAGAATCCATTTAGCTTGAAGTCCAGGTGAAGTTTCCAGTCGGTGATGGTTTGGGGTGCCATGCCATCTGCTGGTGTTGGCCCACTGTCTTTTCTAATGTCTACCAGGACATTTTAGAGCTATTCCTGCTTCCTTCTGCTGACAAGCTCTATGGAGATGCTGATTTAATTTTCCAGCAGGACTTGGCACCTACATGCACTGTCAAAGGTACCAAGAGCTGGTTCAGTGACTGTGGTGTTACTGGGCTGGATTAACCATTAAACAGACCTAACTTGAACACTTTAGAGCCGGGGTGGGCAATCCTGGTCCTTGAGGGCCGCTGTCCAGCATGTTTTAGTTATTTTCTTGCTTCCAACACACCTGATTCCTGATTGAATCACCTGTTCAGCAGCTCATCAAGCTCTGCAGAAGCATGTTAATTAAAAGCGAATTCAAACTGGGTGTGTTTAAGCGTATGGACGCCCCCTATTGCCCGCGCCTTCCCGGCCAATCACCACGCCCTCATTGAAAACCTTGAAACTTGAAATCTTGGTGGATTTTCCAGCCTCTGCCAATGTTTTATTCACCCATCTTACAATGATGTCATCATTTGCTTTCTCTCCATCACCCAGATCCCCCAGCACGTTCAACGTCACCCCCTACTGCCCGCAGATAAACAGCGGAAGTGACGCCGTCAACACCCGCGAGGCTCTGAAGAGGGCAGCTCTGTGTCGCCAAAACTGTCAGCAATTTAATGTAAAAAAACATTGCTACACTGTGTATTGAGCAAGAAAAACCAACAAACCTGCTTGATCTATGTTAAACAGACTGTGTGTAGTCAGACCTACTCACCTCTTCACACTCAAAGTCTTCAGAGGGAATGCACTTTTGACCTCCGTCCTGAAAAACAATTACCAGTGAAACAAGGTGGTCAGAGAGGTTCTGCACGTCCTAATTCTTGTTTTCAAATGTAAGCGATCATTTCTCATAGCTGTAATGAAACTGGACACAAACGTCAACATCAGTAATATCTGATACAAAACAGCTCATAGTATGAGTAAATAAAAAAATGAGAAGTGTACTTTCATTTAAATTATTAAAATTAATTAAAGAAACTGCCAACAAAATGTTACATAAATGGCAGGAAATTAGTTAACAATCACACAAACACACACACACACACACACACACACACACACTCTCTCTTCCCAACAGGCTCTTTGTCAGCAGCGTATTTCTATCTCTTCTCCTGTTTCCGAGGCGAGAGAGCCAATCAGATGTTATCGCTCAGTGAGACTGAAGAAATTCCTTTCTGTGTCTGAAATCACAGTGTTGCAAGCATGCTGCATTATTTTCTCTGAACTTTGTGTGAAATCCCTAAATATGCATCTATGTGGACACACACACACACACACACACACTGTTATGTATGAAGATCATTAAACCATGCAGAAGAATCATTCTATCAGCTGCTGCGACCCCCCTCTGACACTGGACTCTCCTGCTCATCTCCTTCCTGGTAGCTGGCTGCACAGGAAGATGATAGCTTTGGAAAGAGGGGGTGGTGATTTGATAAACCTAGGATGCACGGAGCAACTTGGGTGAGGTAATATACTAGTGTTTGCAACATGCATTTTTTTTGCAATGCATCTTATCAACTGTCTGATTCAATCTCTTGTTTCAGGCATCTGTGCTGCTGAGAGACCACAGAGGTTTCACATTTCCTGCAAACACTGGCATTCCAGCTATTTAGAAATGTTTGCAAAATGCTGACAGAAAGCAGTTTGAATCCTAACCTGCTGAGGAGCTTCAGCATAATTCCATGTTGGCATGGTGTGTTGTGATGTAAAGTGGTTTCTAACTCTGCCTTCTGTCTGCTATGGGTCAATGCTGCATGCCTGGATCTGTCAGTATCAACCAAACCATGTTGATTTAAATAAAAATATTTTTTTTAAAAGAAAAATGAATCAAAATGATGCAACACGAATGACAGAGGTAGTCTGTTTTATAAACTCTTTGACGGAGAGGCTATTATCTCTTGAATCTATCATCATCATGATTGTGAAGTTTTGATGCTTACTTTTACTCTTCCTGTTGCCTCAATGCCTCTGGCTTTGCAGATGTCCTCAAACAACCCACCTGTCAAGTCAACACTAGCTTGGTCATGCCAGGTGAAAGAAAACCCAAATCCAGTCCTGCTGTATGCAGATAAATTTGCTGGCAACAAACACAAACTCTGCACTCCAAGAATGAACAGGAAGGGAATCACTGAGGAAGGGAAAATAAAAGCCTAATAGGAGCTTTGAGTTAGAAGAGATTCAGCTAAACCTCTGAGTTGTCAACAACCACAGCAGAACACAGAGATGAAATAAGAATCAATACCAACACACGGAAACCCACTATCAGCTCCAGCATGCTCCCAGTTTCTCCAAAAATGTTTTACAAATTATAAAATGTAAGCAAATGGATCAAAAGGCATGTAATACAATATTCTGTTACTCTAGAATTTAAATCTATTCTGTGAGGCAGTTTGCTTTAAAAGGCTGAGGATGTTCAGATTTCCCGAGGTTACGCTTTAGATTTTCAGTCGTGAAAATAGGTTGCTACGAGGTATAATGAACCCTTTTCTGATTGCTCTTTTGGTGTGTTACCTGAGCCAAATATTCAGAGCTTTTCATGGACAGAACAGATGCTGCAGGCAGTGCAGTAAAAAAAAATTAAAATAAAAAGGCTGACTAGTTCGTGTAACTGGATTTGTCCTTCGATTTTTTTCCCCCATAGTGGCCATGATTGTTTAAGGACTAAATAAATGATTCTGGGATTGTTTTTTGTTGTTTTTCATTATAGGAACAGAATCTCCCAGACTCTTTGTCTCGAAAGGTAAATGTGTGCTATACTATACTATACTATACTATACTATACTATACTATACTATACTATACTATACTATACTATACGTCACTCATTCTTGAGAGTTGGGACAAAACATGTCCTTCATACAAACATGTGATTTAGGTTAAAAATAAAAATTAATTATCATGATTTACTGACTTGCCATGTTTAATCTAAAGGAAATTAGTATCATAATGTTATTATTAGTGCAAATTTCCATTCTCTTTTGAAAAATATTGCCTAAATGCTTAGGTTGTGCTGAGAAGGTTTGTTAGTTTTTTTGTCTTTACCACAAAGTCACAATATTCATCAGCCCCAAAAAATTGAAAAACGTGTAAAAATGTGAATACGTATATATAAATTGAAAGATAATGATTATAAATATGTGAAGCAATGCTTGAAGTAAACATCAAATTATATTTTTCATAAAAATCTGCTTGTCAAAGTTGTGTCCTCAGTTTCTGTCAACTCCATCAGATTTTTCATAAACTTCATTTATCAGGCAATAGCATGGTCATCTGTGTCACCAAGGACCCTTTTGAGGTTCCCATGCTGTGCTGATAACAGCACTAGCACACACACTGGTAATTTTAAAACCTTTAGATATTTTACACAAACACTGTCATTATTTCTGTGGTCACAACTGGACCATGTCAACACAGTCTTTCCATTATGATGTTCTTTTTAAAGAAAAAGTGGATTTAACTTAGGCATTTTAGTGATAAGCTGTTTTGAGGTGAATAAACTAATCATCAGGCATAATTCAAGGTTATGTTCCATAGTTATGATAATATTTGTACTCACTGGCTGAATGGAATAAAATGAAAGATTGCATAACTTTAAGTAGTCTAACTGTCGTGATTCTGTACTTCTTCTGATCAGTAAGTATTAGTCATGTTCATTTTCTAAAAGCAAACTGTTCTGAGCAGCCTCGTGTTTAACAGGTTGAACGACTGATAAAGAAAAACTAGGTAAGAAAATCAAATGGAAAATGAGAACAGAAGCAATATAACTCAGGCAAACACAATAACTGACGGGTTTTGCTAGACGCCTCACTGTAGAAGGGGGTGGGGCGGTGGCGTTTACAATGGCATTCAGCTAGACGTCACAGGGAGAAGCTAACTATTTTTCCACATGCTGAAATCTGTTTTACATAAAAGATGTGAATTATTTTTGGTAATAGGATAAAATAAAAGCTACATATAAGCGCAACAGAAATGAAACAGTTTAACAATGTTTCAGTTTTGATCTATTATATAAATCCTGCTTTAAATGTCTTACATAACAGTTTACATTGGCCTTTAACATATGGCCTCACACCTCCTCTCTGTGTCTAATGGATGGGTTTCCACTTTTGCATTATGCAGGTAGGAGAAAAGCACATAAATCCATTTGTGTTTGATTATGTTCTCTCTGAAGCTGATACATTGTTCTTCTCTCATTATTTTCATGACACGTTAACGACCCCTTATAATTCAAAGTTCTCAGAAGTTACAGGAGTCCTTTTCTGACCGATTGGCTTAAATAAAACATTGACAGAAACCACATATAAAATATTGACAATCTTGGCTTTTGTCGTCTGGAAAACAGGAACTAAATAAACCTTCTCTTATGTCAGTGTTTGCTTCTTTAGTTTTCATAAATGAATTTCATGCTCTGGTGAAAAATGCAAGAACACATAGAAAGAAGTGGTGTTATCAGAGGTGACAAATGTTGTCTTAATGTCATGTGGAGCTGATTCTAACGTGTTACATCTTTGCTAATTAGCAGTTTGTTTTGTTTCTGAAGGCTCTTGTTGTGCTACTGTTACAGGTTGAAGGCAAATCAGTGAAAACAAATATGTTTGTGCTAAATTTAGATACAAAGTCAGTGCTACCATATAGCATTGTTTCAATTTGAGTACATTCAAGTGTCTTTTAAAAAAGTTTATGAGCGTGGACAACTCAGAGAGCATATTTATGCATTGTTTCAGTTTCATTTATTTTATTAAAACTAAGGAATGAAAATCTAATCAGTTTTTATGATTAGGATCATAACACTTCTGATGGGCATTAACATTTCTAAATAAAATAGAATAGAAAATCCCTTTTTTGATCCTCTGGGGAAATGTTGGTGTCACAGCAGTAAGCACATTCACAACAGGAGCAAAAAGAGAGTAAAAATAAAGAATAAAGCATAAGTAAGAAAGAGTAAACAACAAGAAATCATAACACAAAATTCAAAATACTGAATATACACATATTCTAAGATACAAAAAATAAAATACTGTGTGGTGTTTGCAGAGAAGGCAAGGCAGCTTTATGCGTATAGCACATTCCACACAAAGGCAATTCAATGTGCAAGAATGGGAAAACATGAATGAAAAACTGTGTAAATGTAAAAATGAATGGGTGAAAAACAGAAACTGTGCAAATCACAAAAGCAGCAGGGATGAAGGGATGGATAAGAGATTATTTACTGGTTTTGTTGGGAGCAGTGGTGGTTGTAGAGGAAGGACCTACAATATTGTTGATTTGTTTCTTCGTGCACCTAGGATGCTGCAGCTTCATGCTAGTTATTTCTGATAGTCCTTCTGTCTCCCATCTCCAAAACACAACCGCTTTAATGGCTTAAACACCATTAAAACCATATAGGATCAAAATAAAACTTGTAAAACTCTAAGTCTTTGTTCAACAAATGTCAGATTGTTGATGAGCTCCTCTACTACTGAGAGGTATTGCTGCTAAAGGTGGATCACAAGATGGACACAAATGTTCAAACAAATCTGTTCCATTATAACTTTTTGTTAAATAATGACGATATGGTGGAGTCTGCTGTGTGTTTTGATCAACCTGAAACTGTTCATTTGACATCTGTAACTGGAGGTTTTGTGACGAGATACTGAATAACTTCATCTGTGATTTTGTTATTTCATATGAACATGTGTGCTCTAGTTTCAATCTTCTCCTGTGTGGAATGGTCCCAAGCTTTGGTCTGGTTTTCTCTGATTGTTCCTCTTCTTTCTTTTCCATCACAGCCTCAAAACAAGCCTGCTAAGCACACAATGCAGCTAAAGCCTTTGACATGAAAGATTGTTAATTTTTTGTTTACACCTTTCAAGTATTTTAACACAGCAGCAGTGTAAACACACACGCACGCACGCACACACACACACATCAAGCAGAAATTTAGTAATACACATGCCACACAGCTGGTGATCACATAAAATAATTATGCAGCTGTGGGGAAAAACAGTCAATGATTTTTAAATCATTATAATGAAAAGCAGCAATTATAAAAGGCCACCCTGTTTAATCTTCATGGTGAACTGTTCTTCCACTACGATTGTTTGATTTTTATGGATTAAGGTGAGGTGTTTTCTCGTGTGGAGCTAAGGTGAACATGCCTGAGCTCTGTATCAGCTGAGGATTTAGTATTTCAGTGGCATTGCACCTTCAGTTTTCTATTTGAAGTCCACTTGATGCAACAACATGATCAGATCCTCCTAAAGTATTGATGAGGAGGCTGCAGGTGCAGCCCGGAAAATCCATCAGCTTTGGACGAGGGGACATTTGAGACAGCAAGTTTTAAAAAAAGACTTTCATTTGCAGGTGTCAATAGGTCTCACAAAACCATCATGAGAGCCAATTCACCCATTACACCAAGGAGGTATTTTCTTAATAATATGTCTGGATGAAATGAAAAGGCTTTTGTGATGCTTCTGCGAGTCTGAATTCCAACTGCAAATTAAGCTGTTTTGTGGGCTTGCCTTATGGCAACAGAAAGTACGTCCTTTTCAGTTTTTAATATCAGGACATAACATTTTTGTCTGGCTCTTGTTGCTCTCATATTGACCTAAATTCAACCGCAGGTAAACAAAAACATATGACCTATTATTATGACCAACGACTGAAATGAGCTGCAAAAATCACTAAAGCTCACTACCTACGTTCCATTATCTACCTTCAACAAATCATTACGATCAATAGTTTCTGATCAATGTGCCTGCTTCTGAGTGACTAAAGTTTGTTTTAAGTCTGTTTTGATTTCTTGCACATATTGTATATGAGAACAGTCTTTTATGTCTTTGTGTCCGACTATTTTAATCTTATTTTTATCTTGTTTGTTTCTATCTTATCTAACATGTCTGTTTGTTATTTGGTGCAAAGCTACTCGTGTCTCTGTTGCTGCTGCCTCTTGGCCAGTTCGTCCTTGTAAATGAGAATGGGTTCTCAGTCGACTCATCTGGTTAAATAAAGGTTAAATAAATGAAATAAATAATTTGTTTTTGTTTTACAAATACTATTAAAAAATGGAGAACTGCTGTTCTTGCAAAACCAATTCAACCTCAAGTGTCAAGAGTATGTTTAAGCAATAAATCTGGACAAAGAACTCTTAGTAGTCACATTCTGTCTGACCTTCTCAAGCCTCGTTCACACCGACTATGTAATGGGTGTGGTCCAGAATCACACCGGTTGCGGTGCGTTGCTGATTCGGATGCGGAGCTCCAGAAAGTTCCCGCATCGAGTCTATTTTTTCCGAACGTCACATCCAGATTGTCATGAATAAATGACAGGTAGTGAGATGTGTTTCACTGAGGTGAATCTGGTATATTTCAAAATAAAACCTGTGTTGCATTACTTTTTCTGGCTTTTGTTTGATTATTGATGACAGGGATATCAGTTCACATTGTATGATAGTTTACGATGTTTTTACAGGTATCTTTAAATGTATGGTGTCAGATTTCTAGTTATTGGATGCTGTTGTGGGAGCAGATACCTGAAGACGTTCAGAACACAAACTGCAGTCAGTGTGAATGGAAGTCCATCGGGAAGCATACAGAAACTGGACCACTTCTGTAGTCGGTGTGAATGAGGGGTTAGGCTCTCATCTCAGTGACAAGAAATTTCAACTAACACATCTTTACAAAGTTATTTTCACTTTATTATGATTTGAATTCATTAAATTTTCTTAACTTCCATTTGTTCTTCATCCACAAAATGTATTTACCTGACTTCAAGTCGAGAAACAGAGAAACCACAAACAAATCCTGATGTGTGAAACTTTGTATACATCCTATCATCAAGAATTTGAGAACACTTCCCCTTGACACCCCCTATCTAAATATGTAAATATATACTAAAATGTCCTGCAGGTGTGGTTCTCCTCACACTCCTGTCATCTCTCCAGCTGGACAATTATTCTGTCCTCACCACAGGGTTGGTTAATTGCATTTGTGCATCACATATAATTTGCACATTGGTCAAATGAAGATGCTTCCTGTTAAAATGAACATACTCATCCACTGATACTGGATATGTAGAAAGGTTTGTTCAATCAAAAGCTCCAATTAGGGAAGGAAAACCATCTCTTGTTGCTAATTGTGCTGCATTGTTTGGGAATTTGATATATGGTAAATAAGGTGTATGTTTGTTATGGATATTGATATAGCAGTTGACACATGGATAATTCTATCTCACTGAACTGGCATGACTTAGATCACAGTTCAGTCCCACAGTCCCAAACGTCGTCCCGCTCTCAAATTCTCCTGCTGTTAGCAATCCCAGTGTGGTCAGCAGCTGTGGAAATGGACAGAATCCTCACACTCCAACAATAGGCACAGTTCTGAGAACAGTTTCAACAGGATTGCCCTTGGAAATGTTAAAATGGCTGACAAATTTTTCATCTTGGACCGGAAAATTCTGTCAGGATTAAAATGGAACTTCTCTTCACACTGCACCATACACAAAGAGTTGGTCAGAGGAAGATTACAATAATCACTGATACCATCCAAAACAGATGCATGGTGCTCAGGGACTGCAGAGATTTTGTAAGCAAGCTTTATAAATGAGGCCCCGAATACTTAAAAACAGGCCCAGTCCCAATACGAGCACGTCCACTGTTGAGTCCTTCCATTGTGAGTTCCCGTCCAGGGGTGCAAGTGCATAGGGTGTCCTGATACTTAAGTGCGTACGTTGGCCACGCCCCTTTTGCACACTTGATCAAGCCCACGTCCGCATCGATGCGGACTTCAGCGAAGGGTATTACCCACAATCTATTGCTGCGTGGGAATTTTGAGAAGAAGGTGGAGCAATGGCTCAAGTGCCTTTTCTGAAAATGTGTATTTTCAAATGAAAGATGTTCATTTTAAGACGAATAATATTTATTCATGTTCTGAATGTTTTAGACTAAGATTTACTGTGAACAGCAATGAATTTAAATTTAGTCAAATAATTGTTTGTTTGAAAGTTGTTAATAAAGATTTTTTTAAAAGTAGCACAAACAACGACCGGCATCCCGGCATGCGTCGCAGTCGATGACGCAATGCTCCCTGTCCCAATTCGGCAATTATTTGCACACTTGTGTACTACGCACTCAAAGCCTTACTGCGCACTTCCTCCAAGTGCACTTCACAGAAGACCGTAGGGCACAGTCTGAGTTTTGGGATTGGGCTACAGTCAAAATGAAGTGATTCCTAACTTGACTCCATAGTATTTTGTAGTCTCCAGGCCTTGAGATTCATTTTAGATTAAAACAAGAGTGAACGATTCAGGCATTTAGAGTCTTTTCAGTTAGTTTACGTTTTTACACTAGATGTCTGCTCTTAGCAACAAACTTTATTTGTATAGTGCTTTCACACGGACAACGATCGAACAAAGTGCTGAACATAACGAGGACAATAATAAAAGCAAACAGTACCAAGAGATAAAAGTCAGATTCAATGCAACCGAATGGATAAAACAGCATTTTTTTAATAAACAGTCTGGGAGTCATCTAGCAGTATGTATGAAAGCTAAGCTAGAGAGTAAAAATTAATCTTCAATTTACTCCTCACAGCGAGGAGCGAGGCACTTGTCTGACATTTGACGTGGGGTCATTCCACAGCATCAGAGCTAGGACTAAACAGGCAGGTCCCCCTCGCTATTTCAATTGATGTCTTGGGATTGCCAACAGACCGTGTTCTGCTGACCATAAAATGCGAGATGGAACATACTGATGGGTCAGATCAACTAAATATCACTCAGAGCCTTAAAAACAAGCAAGAGGATTTAAAATTCTGTAAGTTAGAGGTGAATGGAAGCTACAATGGGAATAATGTGCTCTCTCCTAAAGTCCCATACATTTGGGCTACTATAAATAAAAAGTTTATTTTGTCTAATTATAGTCATTTGAACCTGATTTCCCCATTTATCCAACATGGTTCAGCATGCAGACAAAAAAGAAACAAAAAAGCAGTAAGTGTCTGACTCACCTGCAGGTTGGCACACGTGGAGAACATACAAGCACTTTCCATGGGCTTGATGGCGTTCTCAGTACTCTGGTGTAGAGAGGGGAAAGGTTTGGAGACGATTGGCGGCTGGGCGGGGGGCAAGAAAGTGAACGGGAGCTCGGTTACAGGTGCAGCCACCCCGTCTGAACCATACCCGAATGACAAGATGGCATTTTCTGAGAGGTGAAACAGAGAAAAGCAGCATAAGGGCATGTCACCAGAGCACAGCAGTCAATATAAATAAATACAGAATTCCACCACAGATATTTCATCACTTGTTTTTCCAACTAAAAGCAAAATCACTCTGACAACTAAATTGCTGTTTGCTAACCAAGGGACTCTTGCTGTACTTGCTGACTTTCCAGAGCCCCACTCACTCCTTATTTTCTAAACAGAAACGAAAAAAAAAATCCAGTTTGTGATCTATTCAGTTTTTCACTATAAATACAAAAAGTAGAAATCACCTCAAAACAAAAGGTTGAAAGCAACAACTTAAGCTATGTTTGTAACAGGCAACTGGAGGTTGTGCAGTTCAACCAAGAATAATGCAAACTTGTTTTGAAACCTTTGGAAATAAAATAAGTAAATTAATAAAGATGGCAGAAAAAATCAGGACAAGGATGTATGTGGCAAAGAGGCTTGGGGAGTTGTCTGTTCTCCACTGGCCCAGATGGGAGGGTGGAGGAAGTGTGCAGTCGATCTCCGTCTGACCCGAGGGGTTGTCACAGACTCTGGCAAGCTGGACAGATGTAGGTTGCGGGCTGAAACCGACCTCTGAGCTGCTAGTTGGCCATCATCATCATGGGCTATCTGGAAAATGTTGGCTGTCACCCTTAACTCCACATTCCTTCCTCAATCCAATGGTTAGACCAAGAAAGCCTATCCACAACCCCCAAGTAGTCAAAGTGGCTGTATCCTCAGTAAAGCAGCATTTTCACTGCTTCAGTGGAATATGAACCTAACCTGCACCCAACTGACCAAAGACCCAACCGAGCCCTGGCTGATCGACACACTCCCATGTTCTAGGACAAAAGGGTTGCCTCTCCTCTCATGATATTTCACAGAAATGCATCTCTGGTAAGTAAGCCCCTACTTTCCTGGGCCTTTTCATTATGTAACCCATAGACAACCCCACCTTTGTTTGCCTGAAGCTTTCAGCCATGAGGCAATGGTTCTTTACTAGAAAATTGGTGGTACTGTATGCTCTCTGCAGGCGGAGAGTGAGCCCCTGCCTCAAGCAGAATAAACTGCTAAGATAAATGAGCTGTGCCAAAAGGCAAAGGATGTTGGTCCATCCATATCAGGAAATGGTAGCTGGGCTTTGGTAGCTCAGGGGTTAGGCGTTTGCCCTGTTTTCTGTGGGTTACCTGTTTGAACCTTGCCCCTGTCCATGTCAATTGTTGTGCTTTTGGGCAAGACACTTCAACCTCTTTGCCTTATTATGGTGGTCAGGGGGACTGGTGGCACATGTTGCATGGCAGCCTTTGTGCCACAGAGCAGCTGTGGCTAAATTGTAGCTTAAAGTGATCAGTGTGTCAGTGTGTGAGTGAATCATTTTATGGTAAAATATTTTGGAGTCTCTGATAGAAAAGCACTACAAGAATGTGGGATATGATTATTATATTCCACCTCTCACATGATTTCAATGGTAACAGAATAAATGAAATCCTGGATATGACCATCATGTAGGCTAGTTGGGTTCATCCTAAGAAATGATATATCATTTGGAGGGAGATTTGAGAGGAGTTTCTGCAGGACTGAGACAAAACGCAAGACAACAGGACTAAACAGGGTAAAACAGGAACTCACTGGGAGCTAACACAACAGGAGGATCTGACGATCTGAAGTGGTGACTGAACACAGGGGCTTATATACTCTGGGAGTGATTACTAAACAGGGATAAGTGAGCTGATGGAAGACAGGTGCATACATTTAAAGAAATGCTTTGCAGTTTTTGCTTGCTCTTAGAACCCCCTAGTGTCCAGTTAGTAAAACCAAAAGTGAAACTTATCTCCTCGCTGTGCGTTCGTCTTTTTAACACCTTAATCTAACTGCTGAAATGTCTCCTCAGCCTTCATTAGTGTCTACAGGAGCGGTTCATCACTAAATCAAACAAATCAGCTGTGTTCACGATCTAAAACATGCTGGAAGCAGACTACAGCACCAGACATGTCAGCTCCACTTTACTAAGACAAACAGGGACCGGACCGGCACTCTGAAGTTGCAAGTGTGGTATTCTGGCCACAGAGGGCGGTGGGGGTCTGAGTGACATTTCATTAACCCTGTAAAGAATCATTTAAGCACATACTGGCTTAGGAAAATGATTTAAAATAGGAAAAAGTTGCATAATATGCCTTTAACTAGGGCGCTGATGCAAAAACCCAACAGGAACACAAGGGACAAAGATCATGGCAGGTAGGGATTGAAGTACTCCTTTGTATATACATTCAGTAGGACCCAATCTGGTTTTTGTGCTTTGTGCATGCTTAATAGGGCATATCTTGAATTTATAGAAACATAAAAGGCTTGTACAGAGCAGAAAGAACCCACAACAGCTGAGAATTCCATTCAGCATGAAATTATTTAACCAGAAAAAAGCTTGTCCATAATGTAAAAAGAGCTACTGCTTTCCATTCCAACGGTAAACAAGGTAGTATTTGAAACTATTGTTTTTGCTGTTTTTAATAATTGTGACATAGTTCAAATGGTCAAAAAGCTTGTTATACCGCTGTAAGACTGAGACCACACACTTCATGCTCATGTGTCTGATCTGTTTATTGATTACTGATTATCTTACTAATTATCTTTGATTAACTTGTTTTGGGGCATTATGTTTACAGGAATTAGATTTTTAAATGTTTTGTGAATCCAGACACCTATGAAAACTGAATTTATTCATAAGCCAAAATGAACCAAACATGAAGATGAGGAAATAAAAAAAAGACACTGAAGAAAAATCTGCTGCTTCCTGGATGCTGGTGGGTGTACAGTGTGAGAGGATTCTCTATAAATTATACATAAAAATGTGATCAAAAATGCTATCTGCCCATTGTTCTTTGTCACTGCCATCTCTCATAATGAAACCCTGGGGAACATTTATGTAAATGTGACCAAAAGCTGAGCTGAAGGTGCTGTCATGTTAGCTGACTGATGAAGCCATTATTGCTACCTTCATGTCCTGACAGGGCACAGAGAGCTAAATGCTTTTGTTTTCCATACTTTTCAATGTGTTAATGGTCCCAGTATCTTAGCTGCATGTATTTCTCACAAAATCTATTTAAAATATCACTTTATAATAAAAATGTAAAATGTTTGATGCTTTATTATTTAATATTTAATGAAGTCAAATTCTTAATACCTATTCATGTACACTCTAATCTAGACACCTCACAAACTTTGAACCTTTGAATCTCTTTCTCTAGGTGCATGCACATAAGGGGTATATGGTTCCTGTATTAAGTCTCATGTGGGTGTTTCTGTTATTAAGCTTCTGAGAATTGGCATCAACATATGTGAATGTTGCCTTCTTGCACTATGATATTTAATCATGTTGATCTTAAGCCAGTCATTATTATTCAGAGAAAATAACACAAACATTTATTTTTAATTTTTTTAAATAATTTAATTTAGGAAATGTATTTTACATGTGAAGGTTGTTCAAGTTTTTAATTATTAATTGTATTTATGTTTTTATTTTTAGAAAGTATTAAAAGAATGTATGGAGAATTGTTGAGGTCTTACTAATGCCTAACAGCTATAGGTGAAAGAAAAATGACACCATTGTGACAGGGTTTCTATCAAGGCAGAACTAGGGGAAAATCTACCTGCAAATCTAATTGGAAAATAGGGATCTTTTTTTCCCCTATAGAACTGGGAAAAAGACAAAATACACCTAGTTACAGCTTCAACAGTGCAGATAATACAATAGCTGTAACTTCACCAGACTGCTTCAGGGCCAGCAGTGCCCTTTTAATGCATAGCCCCTCCCACTGGACATAACCTTATCTGAATCAGGTGAAGACAGATGAAACTAATAAAAATTAGAATACCATGTAAAAGTTTATTTCTTTCAGTAAATCAATTTAGACTTAGAAAACATTTTAAGCTGCAATGGCAAATCTGCAAAACAAGCTAGCTTTTAAACACAAACACAGTCATGGAACTCTCAGCCCTCCCGTCGGCTGTCATCCCTAGGCTATACGTGTCCTTGATATGGAAACGCACATTGCCACAGTAAACGAGAGCACTTAAAAACCAAACACGGTTTTCTAAGTCCAAACTTTTTTTTGTTTTTTGCAACATCAGATGGAATTTGTCTTTTTGGGGCTCTAGTTAGACCTAAAGTTGATTTGCCATTGTAGCTTTAAAGCTACAATGGCAAATTTGGAAAACAAATTAGCTTAAATCATTTTTTTAACGCCCCTATAGACTATAAAAAAAATATATTGTGGAGATTTAAAAAAAAAAAAAAAAACAAGAAAAAAAATAATAAAGTGGTTGTCTGGCATTTGTCTAAGAACATCCGCCAATAACATGTTTTAGACCAAAAGCAACTATTGGATCATCCAGTTGTCGGTCTCGCTGAACCGCCACACTTCCGCACTTCCCTGGGTCCTCCACTCATTACACACTCGTGTATTTTGCAACAGAACACCACTGATGTGAGAGGGTCAAACTCAATAATATGCTATTCTACGACTTCAACTTTAGGACAAACTACCAGAGTCCCAAAAAGAAAAACACCATTTGAAGTCACGGACAACAAAAGACGTTTAGACCTAGAAAACTGTGATTGATGTTTAGCGCTCTCTCATCTCCTCTGGCATCGTGGGTTTCCGGTTCTGGCAGAAGCGTCTCAGGGAAGATACCCGAGGGGAGGGGTGAAGGTTCAGTGACCATGTTTGCGTTCAAAACCTAGCTTGTTCTGTAGATTCTCTATTGAGACTTTAAAGGCTCAGGAACCCTTTGAGGGTGTTTAGGATTCATTAGCTGATTAGAGTGTGACACTTTGAGTCTAGAATATTGAAGCTTTTCACAATATTCTAATAGTTTGACATTTTGAATGTGAGGTTTTCATCAGCTGTAGCCATAATCATCACAATTATAACAAAAAAAGGCTGAAATGTCTGCCTATGCATGGATTGAGTCTATCCCTTATATTAGTTTGAAGCTGAATTAGTGACATAAATGAACTTTTGCATGGTGTTCTACTTTTTTAGTTTCACCTGTAAAATAAAAAAAAAAACAATACATTTCTTTTCAAAGTATAAATGATTCTCCTCTTTCATCACAGACACCTAAATAAGTCACCAAAGAATAATAAATGACAGATTCCAACAACATAGGTTGGCATCACCATGAAACCACATTTTATCAACAGGGTGGGCAATCAGTCCTCAAGGGCCACATTACACTAGGTATTGTCATGTTCCTGCTTCAACACACCTGATTTCAATCAGCAGGTGATTAACAGGCTTGATGACCTGCTGAACAGGTGATTTAACCATTGGCCATCAACCATTGTTGGAGCAGGGAAACAACTAAAACATGCTGGATAGTGGCCCTCAAGGACCTAAGCTGCCCGCCTCTAATTTAGCAGGACAAAAATGTTACACCCACATATTAGAGTAGTGTGTAATGCATTACCAGTACTGCTTGGTCATGGATGAAGAAACAGCACACCAACAAGGACACATTTTAAAAAACAACAGAGACAAATGAGTTTTTTGTTCATCTTACTTTGCAAAACCATTCTTTGTTTCTGTTAGTGTTCCAACCTCATCTCTAATATTTACCATCATTTAAAGGCTTTCACATCAATGCCACAAACATAATCTGATGATTTATAGCTCCATTGTTTTGATTTATTGTTTTAGAATGAATTTGTATTTTTATAAAGTGTTGAAGTAATCTTTGAGTCTGAAATTCAACTCACTGTGAAAGAGAACTTTCAGATTAAGAGATTGAAAACTGATAATAGTCATTGTGTGATAGGTGTCACTGGTGCTTTAAACAAGAGTTTAATCATTTGATTTAATGATTAAACACAGAAGCCACTTCACATGCGATGCTAAAGACTCTGGGACCAGGTTTTGGAACAGCTTAAGGACACGTAGCATCCTAACAAATCATCTTGTGGACTGTAATTTGGATGATCTTTATATTTTGTGAGGGTTTGGCGTTGATTGACATGGAAACCATTTCCTCCAGTGTTATATGTCACATCATGACTCAAAGCAGAACAACATTAGCATAAACTGAGCACTAATACGGATCCAGGTCTGCTGCTGTTACCCTCCTGCTGTTTTCTGCATTTTTAAAATGGCAGAATACGCAGCTGATCATTTTTCAAGGTTTAGTGAAACAACCCACTACAGGCATTAGCTATATTTAACAGATTTTAATTCTTTCCTAATAATAAATATTTGAAAAGATGGAAGATCTTTGTGCAGCAGAACATTCTGCTCCTTGGCTCTGCTGCTATGCATGTTTTCCATGTTTTTGCTCCAACATACCTGATTCAAATGAATATCTCATTATCGGGATCCTGCAGAGTTTGACGAGGCACTATCACGCTGACCTATTTATATTAATCAGGCATGTCGGAGGAGACAAATATGCAGGGCTAGAGGGCCAGGATTGGGAAAAGTTAGATAGCAAGAACTGAACAAATATACATACAAGAAAAGAAAAAAGTATTTTACAGAATTTTTCTCGTCATATTTAAGTGACTATTGAAGCCATGTTGATAGAGTCTAATTATCTCCATAGTTCTGCTCAAGAATGTGATTCTGTGTGTTCACAGCAAACACAAGAGCCTGTGTGGAGGTCCAGAAGTCATGTTGTAGCTGGGTCAGTGTTATTTAAAGATAGTGTCTTGGGATCTTAAACACATTGTCTCTCTCTGTTTTTCCTCCTCCGCCTGACCTTTCTTCTCCATTATCTGACAGACTCAGTTTCAGTTTTTCCACCTTTATAAAGAATTGAGAAAATCTTTAAAACACTGGAAGTGGTGTGAGAATTCTTTAGAAATGATAGTTTTATACTACATTTGATGCAGCATTGATTCAGTATAGTTTAAAAAATAAGTGTGTAATTAAATGAACACTAACACTAAGTCTACTTTTCATGTTAAGAAACTGAGATGGTTCTTCATCAATTCAGCAACAAGACAGACAAATGTGAGCCTGTCTACAATCAGGTCATATTAGTTAGATTTTCCTCTAATAAACTGAATTTAAAGAGGTCCTTCACTGAGAAACGATTTTTTTACTTATTATTTCTGATCATAATCAGTCACTTTAACATGCAGGCTGAACATGAAAATAGTCTCCTACACCTATCTCCTGCATTAGCTTCTGATAGAAAATAGACTGAGAAACACTAGGATTAGAAAAGCCTGACCACTGTACGCCAAGCTGCATGGACTCACCCATCTTGACTCACGATGGGGAAGGCTGTTGATGGTTTAGCGTCCAGGAAACAGCAGAGAACGTCTCGACTAGTAGAAGCTAACCGTTAGCATTAGCAACTCCACAACTCAAGTGTTATTGGTGGAGATAAAACATCAACGTTGCAGAGCAAACAGAGTCAGTGGTAGAGTCATGCTGCTGTTAGCCAAACTGAGGCGAAATGTTCGAATATCAGGAAATAAGACTCCAAATCCTGCCGTCTGAAGCTACTTTCTCCTCTGGCTGAATTCTCTGAATTCTGCTGAAACGGGTGCATCTGAGTCCCCCCCCACAAGGCATTCATTCCTACTAGAGACCACTGCAAATGTATTAAAAATATGAGTGACGACCTCTTTAAAATAATTCTGTATAAAAACTGGTTGATTGAGGGGCGATGGTGGCAGAAGGTTGCAGGTTCGCGCCCCGCTCAGTATGTCACTGTCATTGTGTCCTTGGGCAAGACACTTAACCCACATTGCCTGCTGGTGGTGGTCGGAGGGGCCGGTGGCGCTTGTGTACGGCAGCCTCGCCTCCGTCAGTGCGCCCCAGGGCAGCTGTAGTTACAATGTTATATCAAATACCGGCCATTTTATAACTGAGTTTGTTTTTATAGTCTTAAATTACAAAACAAAACTCACATCAAATTGTTAATTCTTTCTCTTACATGTTTTTGCAAACTGAGGCATTTTGTTAAATTATCACTTAGTTGAGTCACAGAAAAAAATATAACCATGGAAATAGGGGCTGCATGGTGGTGCAGGGTTGGTAGCACTGTTGCCTTGCAGGGTGCATGGGTTTTCTCTTGGTGCTCCAACTTCCTCCCAAAGACCAAAATCATGCATGTTTAGCATAATTGGTGACTAGATGTGAGTAAGTGGCTGTATTTCTTGTTTTTCTATAAATGTGGCCCTGTGATGGACTGGTGATCCCGCCTCTCACATGTTGATTGCTGGAGATAGGCACCAGCTCCCTGCAACTGTATTCAGGAATAAGCGGTGCAGAAAATAAGTGAGTGTATAAAAATATTAGTCACATTAAGTTGCATGATTACACAGTTAATGTCTGTTTTATTCTACCCACAGATAGAATTTTACTGCAAATGTGTTTTACAGAAAAGACCAGATAAGCTTCCTCTTTTGGTTTGAGGAGCATTTAAAGCAGCAGAAAGATTGATTAAAGTGTTTGCTGGAAATCTTTTCAAAGATGGAGCAAAAATAACATACCTGAGGGTAAACCCAGAAATTAGGAGATAAAATGTGATGTTGAGCTGAGTGCAAAGTGGTACCTCTGAAACTGAAAGCTGTATTTATTCTGAGTGCTGAGACGAGCTGAGATGAGCTTATTAAAGGTAAATAATTAGCTGTTTTTTTTTTTTTGGGTGAGGGTAGACAGAAAATTCTTTAGCAATCATTTAAAATGATTCTCTCCATGGTTTCGTTTTGCTGTCTGTTCAGTTTCTCTAAACTGAAGTATCTTATGTTTAAATCACAATTGCTACTTTTCTGTAGTAATGCCATTCAGCTCCTTTTCAAATATAAATTTATATTTTTAAAGTAATAAATCATCATTTAAACTAAGTTTTAGTTCTTTTGTTTGCTTCCTCTCGAAGCTGAATCAGATCTAAAAATATTAACATTAATAACAAAAGGTCCGATTATTTCATATTTTCTTAAAAGCAAAATCTGCAGAATGATTAATAAATGAATCATTACCTGCCTAAAGCAGCTGTGAGCTGACCTCAGTCTACTTTTGGATGACACCCCCTCCCTCCAACCTTCGAGTCTAAGTTTGGCCCTGATGATGCTGAACTTACTGAGGCAGGTGTTGTGTGTGAAGTCGCGGTGGAAGGCGTCACACTCCTGCTCCTGATGGCCGGTGCCCCTGCAGGTGCACCAGAGGCTGATGGTGATGTTGGTGGGGCTGTTGTCACTGTAGTTTGGTGTCACATCTGAGCCTGAAATAAAACAAGGATGAAAAAACTGAGAATAACATTAAAGTGAAGATTTTTTAGAAAGATAGACTTGTGAATATTTCCAGAGGAGAAATGAGTCACCTCCAGATTGTTCTTCCAACTAAGGATTTAAAAAAGTGACACAGCTAAACAAATTTATACATTAATTGTGTAATTTGGGCCAACATTCCTATTTCTTTTTATCTTTGCAACAGTTTCCCATCACTTATCCAATGTTGGGTGGCATAAGTAAGAGGTTCAGAAGGGAAACCCCTCTCCCCCGCTCCCCAAGGTTTACTCAGACCAGAGATGATATAACAACACCACTCCCTCCAGCCCTGTGAGCTTTGGGTCTGTCCTGGGGTCACGCCCTAGTTTCTGTGTCCAGGAAACCTGCAGAGGAAGATAAGCAGGAGGCATCCTAATCAAACGTCCCACCTCAGCTGGCTCCTTTTGATGCAGAGGAGCAGCAGCTCTATGCCGAGCTTCCTATGGATGTGGGAGCTCCTCACTTTATCTCTAAGGCCCAGCCAGGCAACTCTATGGAGAAGCCATCTGGAACTTTATTTATTCTGTCACAAGCCAAATCGTCTGAATGAGAGTTGAAATATAGATGGATTAGTAAATCAGGAGCTTTGCCTTTCAGTTTAGCTCTCCACAACAACAGACTGGAATATTACCATAGATGAAGCCTCGATTCCTAGATCCATCTCTTGTTCCTTCCTACAAACAGTAGTTATCAAAACATCAATATACCTATCTCCTCTTGAGGCAGAAACTCAATCAAAACCCTGGAGGAATATTCCAGTTTTTCATAGTCCAGAAAAGCTGACACTAAATTGTGAACCACCTCAGTAAAGGTCATGGCTTAAAGACACAAACAGAACCACATCGTGTCCAAAAGCAGAGATCATACCCTGGGGTTCCTTGACCAAACCCCAGCCTCTCTATAAAACACTTTGAGATCCTGTTCATGAACACATCAAACAAGGTCAGAGACAGGGGGCAGCCCTGGTGGAGCCCAGCTCATAGAGGGAGCAAGCCCAGCTTACTGTAACCAACACAGAACCAGCTTTTGCTTTGGTTACCCCTGACCCCATACTCCAACAGCACTGCCAATTCCCACACATAAAAAGACCAGTGATCTGTGTACAAGCTAAAATACGTAAGAACCTGTCTTCCTGATTACTGGCTAATCACTCAAAGATTCCCTTACACACAGAAATGTTTCTGTTTGATGATTAGTCCAGGTCAGACTGCTGTCATACTGTTTCGTATTTGACATCAGCAAAACACAAAATCCAGCTGTCTGTCAGACGTACCGATGAGGCCGACGTAGGACATGAGGCAGCCGTTGTAGTTGTCATAAGGGCAGCTGGTGACAGTATGAGGCGTCATCTGGCAGTTCATGTGGAAATCAGCGAGCCGGGACCTACGACAGCACAGCAAAAAGACATCAGTGTACATCACAGAACCGCACCCAGAACAGTAGAAAGCATTTCTGCTGACTCTACTTCCAACATGGCTGATGTTAGGAACGTTTCACTGTAAGTAAAAAATAAAAACAATATATAAAGAAGAAAAAATAATCAAGGTCTTTTTATGCAGGTAAAATCTGGACTATGTCACCTTTGAAGAAAAACGGGGAAAAAATCATTTTATGCATGCACACACATCAACGGCATTCTTTAAGTACCCAGCACATTTTACACAGTATATTCTTTCATTCTGCAAATGTGTCAAGCCAGAAAACATTGCATGTTGTATGTTGCATGAGGATTTTCCTTCGTGCAAACCACAAACATTTTGTACATTGAACCAGAAGAGCTTTAATTTATGCACCCAACTAAAAGCTCTGTGCTCTAAAGCAGCTAAAGCGCTGACAGAATAACTGTCAGACTGATTTGATGTTTATCTGTGACATTTCTGCAGAAGCTAGAAACTCACTACTCCTAAAATCTACAGTACTCAATAAGTTCAGTCTTGGTTTACATTCCATCATTTTTTTGTCTGCAGAGAACTAAGCTTCTGAACTTTAGAGACCTAAGTTAATGTGAATGAGTTTACAGGTCATTTCCTGATCCTCCCTCCTGCGGGGTCATTGGGGTCATTGATATCCTAGTCCACATGATGTTTTCATCACATTGCTGAAAGTTTGCTTTAAAACTATCTGTGAGTCAGAGTTTAAACCTCAGACTTCCTCTTCTATTGATTTACTTTTTTATAAGACTCACTTTAAGAAACTAGAGAAGTCCAGTTGCCTTTTTCATGAACCTAATATGTTCTTGGCTGTCCATTCCCTGGAACATTGAAAACCTTCTCCAGCATGCTTTTTAAAATGTTCCTAAATTTTCTTTAATGATGACATTTGCATTGTTTAGTTTGCTGCTGTAATCCTGTCTTCCACCCATCCTCTGTTCTCATCAGCTTCTGGTTGATCGAGGCGTCATCTGCTGAAACATCTGATTCTCACATTTTCAACAAACTGCACCACAATGATGCAGAACTATATATCTTTATTAGCGGCTGCACACACAACAAACAGCTGCTGTTGCTTAAGTCAACCATGTTAAAGCACCACAGAAGGAGAGAACTCGGTGAGACAATGTCAGTAAAAAAGCTGCAGTCAAAGCTCAAATGACAAGACACCATATGTTTGACATACAACATTAACCCTCCACAGTCATTTGCTTCCCACTGTGATTTTTATGGACAAACTGATGACTCAGAAAGGTGGACGGAATTTGTGAAAGACATCACCGCAATGCAAACAGTACAGAGAAACTGTTTTAAACAAGCAAAGTTGTTTATCTTTGGTGTGTTTTGTATGTTTTTTAAATTTCTGAATAATTTATCACTGTAGAATAATTATGATCTAAGCAGGAAATAGTCTTAAATCTTAAATAAGCAGCAGTTATTGCTACTTTAAGACAGTAGGTACCATGTTGGGACATCGCCAACCTCCATCATTATATGATCTCCAGGTATCCCCCACTGTACCACAACAATGTCTTACTTAGATAAATAGATCTGAACCGGTCTACTCTGTGTACAGTTCAGAAGGGTGACTTTAATGCAAATTTCTGTTCAAATAAACTGAATCTGACATTTGCTTTAATTTCTCTTTTTAATTCATACTTGATCACAGTTCAATTAAAATTAATCTATTCCAGACAAGTTTTCAATTTAATTTTATATGTACTGTTTGTAACTGTGTTAAATGTTGAAATGGTGTTTGTTTATAGAGCACTTTTCTAGTCGTGGTGACCACTCAAAATGCTTTGTACTGAAATTCGTTCCCCAGTCATGCACATATTCACATCCCCAATTCACAGATTTGCGGGGTTACATGGAGTTCAGCGTCCAACCACAGGACACTGATATGTGACGGGGAAACGAGGCTCAAACCACCAACCTACCAACTGGCAGACAACTGCTCTTCCCACTGATCCACAGCCACACCAAAAAAGATACAGATGAAATGTGTTCTGGTGAAATTTGCATTATCTTTGTAAAACGTCCTTGAGAGATGAACAAGGAACAGAATCTAAACAGATGGAGACGCACAGAAAACTCTCCTGAGCTGAAAATCCTTGAAGAAATGAAGGCTGATTCACACAGGAGTTTGGGAGATTATCTGCATTTCCAGCGTGTGTGTCCTGCAGGATCCACTACATCATGCATATGTTAATGTACAAGAAACTGTCAGAGACAATAACTGTGCAGCTGCTGAGCATAATATACCGCCTGTCCTAGTTTTGTGTTTCTCCACCATGTCTCTTCCTTTTCTTTGTTCTGGTATGTCTTGTTTTAATACCATGATTTCTGCTGCTAGGAGTTTTTTACGAGGTAATTTTTTCCCCCCTCTGGCCTTTTGGATACATGTTAATCAGTTTGTTCTTAGGCGTCTGACTGCTGCAGAGTGAGATAAAGTTTAGGAGGGATAAGTGCATGTGTTTCACACATGAAGATGTTTGTTGACGTCTGGACTTATGTAACTAGTTTAGTGAATTGAGAAGTAGATAACAATTAGGAAAAATCAGTACAATTTACAACTTGGTTTTAAATTCACAAAAAATGACGTGATGTTGCTGACCTACCTGGTTACCTTCAGAACTGCCTTACGTCATGGTGTCATGGATTCTACAAGGTATTGGAAACATTCCTCAGAGGTTCTGGTTCTTAGTGACATGACATCATCTAACAGTTGTTGCAGATTTGTCAGCTGCACATTCAGAATTGAAATCTCCCACTAAACCACATCCCAACTGGTCTGGACTGGAATGAGACCGTTGGCATCCAGTGAACTCATCATCATGTTCAAGAAACCAGTTAGAGAGTTAGAGCTTGGTGACGTGGTCCATTATCCTGCTGGAAGTAACCAGCGGAAGATCTGTGGTGATGAAGGGATGGCCAATATTAGGTAGGCTGTGGTATTTAAACCAGGCTAAGTTGGTACTAAAGGGTCCAAAGGGACAAGAAAATATCCCCTACAGCATGACACCCCCAGCAGCCTAAACTATTGAAACAAGTGATCAGTGCTTTCATGTTGACACCATTTTCTGACCCGACCATCCGAATGTTGCAGTCAAGACTCATCAAACCAGGAAACATTTGTTTTGGTCTTTTGTGATCCAGTCCTGGTGATCCTGTGTGAATTGATGCCTCACTTTCCTGATTTTAGCTGACAGGAGTGACACCTGGTGTGGTATTCTGCTGCTGGGGTCCTTCTACTTCAATGTTCAACATGTTGTGGTTCATACGTAGACGCTGATCTGTTGTAGCCAATCATTATTTTAGCTGCTGTTATCTTTTTATCATCTCAAATCAGTCCACCCATTCTCCTCTGACCTCTGACATCAGGTCCACAACATCCACACACATGCTAGCAACTACAAATATCTGTCCAAGGCCACTGTTCTAGCCTGCCAGAAGTCCTTCATCATTGTTCCAAATCCAGTAAAAGTTGGAAGACTACTGTGGTGGAGCCATTAAAAAGTACAATTCTTTGTGAACATTCCAGACAGTCTCTTAGACTCCTTTGGGTAACTGTAAGTGGTGTAGGATTCAGCCTTTTATGTTTATTATAAGGGGCCTTAGAGAACTGGCATTTGATGACAACATAACAGAACAAACCAGCTATGTTTGGCTTTTACAGCTTGTACATCAATATGTCAAGCCAGGATTCTTACTAACAGCAGAATGAAACAAAAGTCGATCTATAAGTTAAACACTGTAATTGTTGGAGAACAGATTAACAAGTGAAAAATGAAGGTCAGAGAGTGAATCACAGCCAAAGGCAGAGGAGAGTCGGGGGAAAGAGCTGAGTAGTCCAATCTGCCGCCTGAGAAACCACTTGATCAAATCCTGCTAGAGCTCCTTCATTTTCCTGCAGGGCTTGTTAAACATTCATCAAACTAATCATCAGTAGCAAGGAAAAATATACATCCTTTCTCTGACCCAAAAGCTTTCTTCTGGATAACATTCCAGACTCCCATAACTCTTAAGCAGCATTTATGTAAAAGTAAACATATTTAAATGACATCATCAACGGGTTTACAGTAACTTAGGGCTCAGAGGTTTTTGGACTGAAGTAGATTAAAAATGAAGAAGACACACAAGTGAATAGAGAATATGAACACATGCACATGATAGCTGCAGGGCTGTCTGGGTGTTTTACTAGCAGGGTTGGATGTCTGATTCTATGACTTTATCATGAATAAACTGCTTTCATTTCCATGTAGTGGGTTAATTTCATTTGGGTAGAGTTTTTTGTTTGTTGACTTTAGTGTGAACTGCATGGTGGTGCAGCATCACTGCCTCACAGCAACAATGTCAGAGACTCCACACCTGGCTCCCAGTGGGGTTTATCTTAGAGTTCAAACACATGCATGTTAGGGTAATTGGCAACTCTAAAGTGTCACTAAGTGTGAGTGTGTGAATGGTTTGGGGTCTCATTTGTATCTACTTATCCTTGTAATGGACTTGTGACCTGTCCAGGTATAATCCCTTCTCTAGTCAAAGATGACTAGACACTAGCTCCCTGTGACCCAGAACAGGAACAAGTGGATTAAGAAGATGAATACATGTAAATGGATGTGATGTCTACAAGACAATCTCCTCTAACTATTAAAAAGAATAGAATAGACTTTGTTGATCCCACAGTGTTAAGGCAGCGCAAACACTTAGAGAATAGAAAAAAAATACAGGTAAATACACAAAGGCAGTAGGCTATTATTGTAACCTTCAGCAATTAAAAAATGAATACAATTAGAAAAAAATGGGTTTCCCAGAAGAAACAGCATAAAGGGCACAGATATACAAATGTGCATCCAGGTATTGCACGTGTACTAAATATAGCACTGATGCTAGTGTGAAAAGGGATAATGCTAGTAACAGTTAATCTGTGGAGTTCTACACTGTTACTGCGGTGGGAATGAATGACCTACGGTAGCGTTCTGTTTTACATCTGGGATGTCACATCATTGGCATGCATCAAGCAGAGAAAACATCTAAGGAGATTGCAGAAACGACTAAAACTGGGTTAAGAACTGTCCAACGCATTATTAAAAACTGGTCTGATGAGTCCAGATGGACCCTGTTCCAGAGTGATGGGTGCATCAGGGTAAGAAGAGAGGCAGATGAAGTGATGCACCCATCATGCCTAGTGCCTACTGTACAAGCCTGTGGGGGCAGTGCTATGATCTGGGGTTGCTGCAGTTGGTCAGGTCTAGGTTCAGCAACAGGATGTGCTCCAAGAATGAGGTCAGCTGACTACCTGAATATACTGAATGACCAGGTTATTCCATCAATGGATTTGTTCTTCCCTGATGGCACGGCCATATTCCAAGATGACAATGCCAGGATTCATCAGGCTCAAATAGTGAAAGAGTGGTTCAGGGAGCATGAGACATCATTTTCACACATGGATTGGCCACCACAGAGTCCAGACCTTAACCCCACTGAGAATCTTTGGGATGTGCTGGAGAAGGCTTTGTGCAGCGGTCAGACTCTACCATCATCCATGCAAGATCTTGGTGAAACATTAATGCAACACTGGATGGAACTAAATCTGGTGACATTGCAGAAGCTTATTGAAACAATGACGCAGTGAAATTAAGCATAACGGCATTAAACCTCCATGTTACACAAGGTGCTTGGTGAGGATGAACAACAACCATGTGAATGTGGTGAGAATAACAGGAACAGACAAACTGTCACACATGGAGCTTAAGAAGTCTTCATTCATGTCCATACAGGCTGTGTATGAGAAGGTGTGCTGTGAGTGATTCACTCACCCTCACTATCTCACTTTCTGCATGACCCTGACTTGTCAGTTATGGTATAAATGAGTTAGACATCCCTCAGTGTTTTAATTACCATGCCTGCATTAATGAGGATAAGCAAAGCTCACACACCCACAGCTACCTCAAGATAAAAACACAAACATGTTCTGTCTGCTTCTAAATGTATGGAATAGTGGCATCATGTTTTACTGATAAACATGCTAAACAGTAAATTACTTCAGTTTAGTGGACGTCTCTCTATTAGTTACAAAACTCCTCATATTTGGTAAATAAAGAGTAGAATTAGAGTATTGGCAGCAAGATAATTTTGTCTCAATATTATCATAAGTATAAAATCAGTACTGACTTTTTCTGTTAACGATTTTCAGAATTTTTCCTTCACAGAGCTCATGCAGAAATCTATTAAACAAACCCTTCACTCAAATTGGGATTTAGCTATTACTCCACATATATTTACAAGTTAGGAAAATAATTTTAAAATGGTTATGAACCAGAGCTAATTTATTCATGTGCTAAAAGAACTATTAAATGATTTATGATTAAATGATTTGTTGGTTCCTTAGCAAACTTCTCAGCTAATTAGCACACTAGTCTTCAGATAGCTTCGCATCACTTAGTCCAATAAAAACATGAAGTAAATGGAGCAAAGGAGGAGTGCAATCTTCCTCCTGTGATCTGTGAGGACATGTCTCATATACACATGAGAAACTTGATAAAAGACACAAACTGTTGGTTTACTTTTGCTTGTTACCCAGGTGTGTGCTGCTCTGAGTGGGTTTGGGCTGTTTTTCTGAGACACAAAAGGTGCAGAGTTGAAATAACAGAGTGTCCTCCTGACTGTGTGCACCAGCTATGACCTCTCAAACATTGTACTCTGACATTACTCTGGCATACTTGAGGGCATCGTTTGTGCTGCAGTTATCAGAGTCCACTTACATTTTATAGGCAGTGACACAGCATGAAATATTCACTTTGAGTCTAAACACTCCCAGAAAGCACTTTCCTTAAACGCCACTGAACACCAGACAAAGGTGGACTTTCAGAAGAGATTTGTGGAAGTTAGTGTTTTAGTTTGAGGCTAAAACTCAAGAAAAAAATAGTCCTTAACCACTTTTCTTTGTTTTTAGTTCTTAAATTCTTTGTGGTTTTATCAACTCTATATTTATATTTATTCCATGAAAATATAGTGTCATTGTGATCTAAAGAGAGGCCTTTCCACAAAAAAACAGCCAAGAACAGTTTAATATTAGGACTTTTTTTATTACAAAAGTTTTATCTAATTCTATTTGTGAATTTTTAACTTTGATCTTAAAATCTGCTGTTTTATGTTGTCCCATTGCCTTTATAATTTGAAGACGGTTTAATGTTTTCGCTGTTCTCTTGCACCTGAAAAACACATTGAATTGCATCTATGAAACGTGCTATATAAATAAAGCTGCCTTGCCTTTGCTTGCCTTGGGTAGCTGAAAACCTTTATCTCTATATTCTGAATTGTCAATAGAGAATTAAACAGTAATGAAAACAAACAGAAAAGAGACCTTGATGAAAAATAAAGACAAGAATAAAACTGTTTCTAAATTAAATTAACCTAAATGTTTGTTTTAGATGTTTATCTTTCTTTATAACCTGTATTTTTAAGCTTCCTTTTCTTCAACCTTGAGGCTCCAGTTAGTAGCCAACTGGTACAAGTATTTAGCCAACGTTACACAGGCTGTGGGGAGTTTTTGTACACTCTTAGGATTGTCATGTCCTCAATGACTGAGAATCCTTACCAACATAAAATAAGATTGAAACATGTTTAAATTTTAATGACTCAAAGGCTGATAGGCTTTTTTCCACTGAAGCTACCCTAAAGCTTTACCCTCTTGAAGTTATTTTTGGGTATTTTCAACATTTACTTTGCCCTGGTCTGTAGCCTAATCAAAAGGAATGCTGGGTGGATAGAGCAAATCACGTCTGCTGATGCTGGTTTCTCATACTCAACGCTGTGCTGCTGAGGTGCTGCTTCTGCTCAGACAGAATTTTAAAACTATAGGTCAACCTTGGAAATCTGTAAACCTCCAGCTGAACAACAGGAATGCTTGTTATTGTTTGTAGACCCAACCTTCAATCAGCTGCAGAGACCCAGCCCAGCAGCAGAGCAAGCTTCAGAACAGCGCAGGAAAACCGACAGAGCACTAATGTCAGGTTCTTTCAGCAGGTGCCTTTTAAAACATGAGTGAAATCACTTAGAATGATGTGGAAATGTGTAACTAGATCAAATTTTAAATGATTCACTTTGAAACATTTATGTGCTCAGTTTCCTCTGAGTGTGTGGGAGAAGGAGAAAGCAGTTCTGGTCGGGGAAACAGAACTGATCACCAGCAGCGGAATCCAACTGGTTCTTTGGCAGCTGTTACACTTAAAACATGTAATGGGCTCAAACTCTGAGGACAGTGTGACATAAACAGGATTTTGATAAATAAAAATGGTGTGAACACATCATTGGATTCTGCAATAAAACACACACACACGCACACACAACACCCCTACACACTAGGGCTGCACGATTGTATGTCAAAAATGATAATCATGATTATTTTGATTCAAATTGAGATCTCGATTATTTAACTCGATCTTTAATTAGTGTTGATAACACACATTATAAACTTATAAACGTTGTTTTTAAGATTCCAAACAATTTTGTAAATTGAGACAAATTTCTCCTGTGGGAGTCAAATAAAGTTTTGAAAGGAAGTGTGTACAGTGGTGCTCTCAAATTTAAAATTCAAGCTCTTGATCAACGTGAGAAATTGGAGGTGTGGTGTGACAGCGTGTGAAGAGAGTGCGTGTGTCTCACACTCATTGCGTGACTTTGCAGCCCTGATAAAAAATACTTCCACTTCAGATATGGTTCACTGACTCTTGAATTTATTTAGCTTGTAAAGCAGCTGGTTTGGGAAGTGAGTGAGATCCACAGAGAAAGGTTTATGGCTGGTCAGTCGATGTAACAAGATCATGCAGCATGCACATGTGCACATGATTTCCAGAAGGACGGTTAGGAGCACAGGCTGGGTGTGTTTGCTAACCTGCAGAGAATATTGACAACAATGTTCTATAGAAAGTAGCTAAGGGTTACCAGAAATGTCGTTAGGTTGTTTGCTAGGCTCTTTTTGGAAAAAAAAAGAGTCGCTAAGGGGGTCTGGACAGTTGTTAGAAATGGCAACAACATTGCTAATTTGACAACTCTGTAGTGAGAGGTGCTCGATTTACAACTTGGAGCAGTGTGGAGTGTAAACCGCGAAGAAGGAGCAAATAATCGGCTCATTTTCTTGAAAAGCCAGATTAACTGAGCAGCCCTACATACACACACGAGGTGAGGGGTAGAGGACTGTCAGTCTAACTTAGGGCCAGTTAAACACGCCCACATTCTGTTGGACTGCCAGTAGTCAAACCTTGTAGTCAGAATTCTGACGGGTTTTTGAATGAAACTAGAAGCTTTTTTTCTCTAAGGTCTGATGGCCGTTGGACCTGATGTCTGACAATGTTTTCCTGAGGATGTCCTAAAATGTACACAACACATGTGACTTTCGTAACACCAACAACAATGGAGGACCTTAGCTGTTTTTTCATAGAATTTTCTTTCAGAGTCAACATCTAAATCTGTCACAATGAGATAATCAGCCAAATTGTTTATACATACTAGCACATCACTAAGATCTTTGCTGCCTTGTGCAGCAGTATCAACCATAATGCACATTATTGCATTTTCTAAACTTTCATTTCTGTCAAAGCCTGCAGTGAAAATGTCCTCTCATTTGACGCATGGCCACTCATCAGACCTATAAAACAGTATGGACATGCCCGTAGCTGCGTGGGTTTTCAGTAACTCGTGAACTGATTGCTAAAATGCTCAAATCTGAGTTTAATGCAGTTGAACCAAAAGGTCACTTCATAGTGACTATCCTCATTTGTTTTAATCAATTGGAAAAAGCACTCTACTTGTTTAAGTCATTTATTAACAAATTTTATTTTGATTTAAAAATGTTTCCCTTTTTCTATTGTAGAAAGTGGAACACTGGAAGCATGAGTATTTTTTTTCTACACTCATCAAAATCAGGAAAACACAAGACAACACATTTCAAACTTTTTAAGAGCTCATAAGAAACCCCAGCAACCCCATCAGGTGATGACGTGTGTTGCCTCATGCAATCCAGAAACAATACTCTTGTAATCTGTAGGAAATGACCCTCTAAGACCTTCACCAGGGTCAAGAAAAGAGCTTAACTTTTAAAAGACTTGTTGGCTTTTGCAGCAGGACACCTATGGCAAATAGAAGAATTTATGTGTATCAGGTTCCTTATGACCCCCATCAGATGGTGAACACTTGCTGTAACGACATGCAAACACTCACACCCCCTGTGCACTGAGGCGTGCCGAGCTAAACTGCTTTTCCAAACCCAACAGCAGCGACGCAGGCTGCAGCAGATGAGTGGTGTTTTAAGGCGAGGGAGCCAATCTAGTGACGGCAGCGCTCCATTACATGGTCAGTGAGGTGATGTGGTGGCATGATGGAAATAGCTGCCTCTTTGCTGTAGGTCACAGAGGACACCGTCAATGCAGACGTCCCGCTCACTTACTCTCAGCGTGTGTGTTTGTGTGTGTGTAGGTTTACACAAAAACAGCCCCTGATTCACCTCATTTCCTCTGCGCTCGTCAAAAAGCATCCCGTTGGTTTACAGCAGAGATGAGGAGCGGCGGATCCGTTTTTAAAGGGGAGGAATGAAGGTGAGGTAACCCTGCAGAGGCGAAGCAGAACGCGGTAGATGACGGGGGCAACCAAGGGCAAGCTGCTTTGATGCTGAGCGAGAGCGGCAACCAGCAGCTCATAAGCCATGCAAATATGTAAATATGCAAATGAGCAGTCCCACTCAGGGACTGTTAATTAAAGAGAACATCAAGTCAAAACAAAGGAGCTAATCACCAAACCAGGCAGATGCACACACACTCAACACACACAAGAAAACAAGGTTAAACACATCATCACAGTGAAGAAGCATCAGCTCGATCGCTGCATAATGATGCCATCAATCAAAAAGCAACATGCTTCCTGCTGCTCATCCTCAAATTTAAAACAAACTAAGCATTTATTACTTATTGGCACAACACAACCAGCTCCAAATGCCACAGCTTCGTTTTCTGCACAGCCGTGTTTCCTTTGAGGGTCACACGTAAAAGCGGGACGACTCACCCTGCTCTCACTTGCAACGCAGGTACCAGACTGAGGACGGCCATAATTAAAGGTCAAAATAATCAGATTTTCATACACTGTCCTTTCCTCAGCTGCTGTCTCTCAATAATTGCAGAGGACGTTTTGTTCCTGCACATAAGAAGCAGTGACTGTGCTTCAGTTATCTCTGATAATTATGTGGGAGTGCTACAGACTCAAGGTAATCAGCAGACACTTCAAGCAGCTCCTTTAGCAATGTGGACAGATGGAGCAAAGTAAAAAAAATCCATTCAATTAAATCAACAAGTTCACTAAAAATTCTATTTGTCATTTTAAAACCAACTGCTGGAATCCAAATTTTACATCCAGCGGATCACGGACAGCTTGGCAGTGGTGTGGGAGTTGACCGAAGCCTGACACGGATAAGCTACGTGTTTACTGGTATTTTTCTGTGACCAGTGATGAGGGGTGACGGTGGTGCAGCGGTTAGTTGTTTCAGTGGGTTGCTGGATAAAACTTGTGCTTATATTTTTTAATAAAGATCCCATTTCAACACCTGTCAATACATTGTTGTGTATGTTGTAATGAAATGTCAAATGGATGAACACTACACAGCAAATTTAAAAGTGTTAATTTTGGGGTGTTGGTCCAATTTAACACTAAGAATAGTTCATTTAACACTAAAAGAGTTATATAGTTGATATGTAACACTGACATGAGAGTCAACCACGAGTGTTTCCAAATCAACTCTGTAGGAGTCATTTTGGAGAAAATAACTCCTGAAAAGCTGACTCTAAACTCCCACAGCAGCAATAACACCTGCAGAGTTAATTCACAGAATCCACCCCTTTATTCTAAAAGTTGGACTGGTAGCAGAGAGCTGCAGGAGCTGCAGTGGGCGAGGTGCATTGTGGGTAGTCATGTTTTTAGTTTAGGTTTTTTTTGTTGCACTGTTGCAAATGTGGTGTTACTTGTTGTGTCACCAGGTCTTTCAGCAGTAACCTCCTCAACTTTACCAAAAGAATAGGAATCCCCAGAGGGGTCACACACCTTCACCCTCTCCAACAGATCCATCAGAGTCAGCCAGTTGTTATCTGCACGGTATTGTCCTAATTTGGGGCAGCCTGAAAAGTCAAATCCTGTGAGCTCTTTGTATCTAACCTTCCACAGAGTTTCATCAGGGGCAACCTTATCAGCAACATGTCCACTAATCTGCTGATGGCCAGGAAGCGTCACAGAGTAGAATTTAGCTGTGCATATGCCATCAACATGAACAACACAAGAGCGAGAAACAGATTTGTGCACCACCAGGGGTACGAGCAGAGCAAAGAAGCCGACACACACAAGCGCAATTAGGGTCAGAATGCCCAGCAAGAGTTTCAACCTTGTCTTAAGCTTTCCGCGGTCTGGAGAAACTGAATGATCGTCCCAGAATTCCCAGGGCTCCGCATATATGGGCTCGCCCATCTGCAAGACAAGGAACACATCTTCTTATTGACAAGCATCCGAACCCGGGTCCGGAAGTGGCTGAAAGAGAACAGGGATCCAGCCCTCTGGCACAGAGATCCGCAGATCCATGGCCACAGAGTAACCAAGGTGGCTCCGAGTGACAACTCTAACCAACTCAGCCTTTTTCCACGCCACCTCACTACCACATTTACACTTAATCATTCCATGGGTACGGTAAGTGTCCCGATTTGCAATACCCTTCCTCATCATGGTCCCACTAGTAATCCAATCTACTCCTCTAGCTTGGGGTTTAGGAGGGAACACGGGGACCCGGCCATACTCCAGCTGAAAGGCTTTCAGGGCACGAGAAACACTGATTCTCTGCCCTATCAGAGTTTCCTCCACTATCCATTCACCTAAATTGATAAGATTACTCTGCCCCATGGAGAACCTGCCCTTTGTGTAAACAAAGACAGGAAAAGCAATTTTTGCATTTCTGAGCATCTGCCAGCAAGGCAGAGGTTTTTCCAAACGATCCATCAGAGTCCCTGCCATTTTCATAATAGGCTGGGACATATCACTGCAAGTAACCACACCATCGCGAGTATACTCACAGCAGGCAGACGGTTTATGATCATGATCACT
>SSNS01000315.1:571559-618109 GCA_006937985.1 Aphyosemion australe | reverse complement strand
GTCTCATTCTGAATTGAATGATTCACGGAGCCGTTAAATTTTTCGGGAGAACATACGTGAACATCCAGACAACCTAAATCGGACACAGCTAGAAGGTTAGTATTTCCTTTCAGGACACTGTCCAGTTTTGGGTCGTGATAAGATAGTGTCTCATGTTTAGATCCGTCTGCAAACTCTACCTTTAAAATGTCTTTTATTTCCCCTTTTGGTTCTACTCTAGTGCTTATATTAGCTCCTGTGTCAATTATAAATTTTTCCCCCCCCACAGTTCCCGTAATCCACTTCCCATCAAACACAGTTCTAGTGGCGATCAGGTTTATTGGGTCCTCCTCTGTAGGCTCATGGCCGCCAGCTGAGGATATTTTTGATCCCACTTGCGCTGCTTGTCCCTCAGCTGCTGACGCTGTTCTCCTTTTTACCACCTCCACTGAGGAAGCAGCTGTTTCCTGGCTAGCTGTGAATTTTGAAAAAGCGCTGGTTATTTTTGCAGCAAGTTCTGGTTCGGGGGCAACTATGAGGATATTAGTTTCTCGTTTCATTTGTCCTATTACTAATTTTAGCGCTTTAATAGAAAGATCTACCGGGTAACCAAACTCTCCTACCCCGAAAATCGGGGTAATGATCCGTTCTCCACGGGACGCGCAGGCAGCGGTGGTATATGCGGCGATTAAACTGTCTAAATCTCTTTTTAGGTCTCCTACTGCATGCAAATAAGGGATGTGGATTACGGCAACAGTCTCTATCGCCTCGATTTTATTTATTTCCATCCGAACCGCTTGACCCACAGGCAGAAGTGGCTGCTGCTCGGTGATCCTTGCTTGCCTGCATCTCTTACACTCCTCAGGAAATGCTTCCTCAACTGCCAAAGCGAACCCAGCCTGATTAGTTAACTCAAGGTTGGCTGGGTTCCACCATTCTGCCGATAGATATAATAAATCTTTGACATTCCCCTCATACAGACTGACCCTTTCCGAGATCTCGGTCACTTTCTGACCTCTCCCATCATCACTCCCAAATTCACTGTTCATGTTTCCTATATTTTTACAGGTTAGTTTTCACGTTATGCCAGAGAGAAGCTTACTCACCTCACTGTTTTCGTTTACAGGGGCTTATCCTGCTCCTCTCACCGATTGGTGACCACCACCAGGCCTTCCTCTAGCTGCTCCGTTTAGGTGGCACTTGGGTACCGGATTGTCCCAAGACCATATACTGAGGACTAGATATCTGGATGTTCGTACGTTAGTTAATTAGACGTTTCCTATTTTAGTTTTAGCTGTTATCCGGTCTCGTGCCTTCTGAGCGCTACTGTCAGCCTTCGCCTACAGGAGGGGCGTGCACTCCCACTTCCCTGTTACTACTTGGTCTAGTCGTAACGCCCACCCAGGGACGCCATGTGAGAAAAACGGTAGTTTTTACTTTTAAGAGCTCAAAATTAAATCTTTTCTAAGATGTTAATTCCCCTCTTTCTAAAGTTAATCACCACTGAGTTCCTTTTTCTTTTTTATTTAGAACCCCTAGCTTTTACCTTTAGGATGCTCAAATTAAATCTGTTCTCTAGATTTAACTTCCTCCTTCTAAAGCTCAGCTCACGGATTCTAAGGTTTTTATTTTATTTTTTGATTATTTTTGTTGTCAAGTCCTCTTTTTAAGTTTTAACTCGAAAGTCAGAGCAACGATCGACGCATAGTAACTTAATGCCTTTATTTTTGGATTCGACAGGTGGCAACCCCTTGACTGCTAAGACCATAAATCAAAACAACCAAGCACAGTTTCAGCTCGCAAGCTCATTTGCTACTGCTCGGAGCACCGGTGTCAGACTCAAGCGAGAGACACCGCCTCCTCTGAGCTCACCTCACAGGACTGGTCTCCAGAGGAAGCGCTGGCCTGGAGGAAATTCTCCGCAGCTTCCTGGTTCTGGATTCCCACTACTTCGTGGCCTGGGGTGACCTGAAATACTGGTGATAGATTTGCTTTTGCAGAGATCACCAGCTTCAGGCGATGCTGCTTTCACTCGTAGTTCCGGCTGGTGTCAGGGCTTTTCCTTAAAGGAAATAAACTCTGTTATTCTAACCTAGACTCCTCTTATGAAGGAGGAGTTGATTCAGAGAAATCAGACCAAGAGAAGATAAACCCAAAGAATGAAGGGCCAGAGACAAGATACTATGTTGGGCTCACAATGGTAAAACCCTTTTAATAAAGATTATAGTTCAAAATGATAAAATCGAAAAATCAGTGATGGAATACATGAACAATCAAAATTGTGACACTTTGGATTATAAGTTCAAACATAGTTATGCAAATAACATCTGCAATCACACTTGTTTCAGGATTATAAGAGTAAATGCAATCAACCGAGTAATAAAGGAATCCTTTCTGGTTTACCCTCTACTCTCTCCTTTCCCTTTTCCCTTTTTTTTTTTTTGCAAGGTTTTCAAATTTGTTTTCCAGAGGTAGAAAATTTATTCCCCTGAGTTCAAAATTTAAAGAATAATATATTGATTACTTTCCCTAACAGTGGGAAACTTTGAGCAAATTTACTGATTATATGTAACCTTTAATGATTATACATGATTAGTCAAATGATTAGATCGTGAGTAATAATTCATACATAGGAGAAATCGTGAACTTCTAAATTTTGGAAATTACTGATTCTTACATAAGGAAAGTTATGGATTTAGAATTTAAGAATTACTGATTCNGCTACTAGTAGGTTCCAATGTGTGAAACCTCAGCCAATCGAATTGCTTGTTGTTGAGTTTTTTTCAGCTGGCTGGCTTTCGTGTTAACCAATCACAGGGAGAGAATCCACGTAAACAGGAAAATGATGAATGCGGGCGGGCAAACTCTTATATAGTCTTTGGCAAAACAATGCCAGCAAACAGTCTGATCAGCTAAGCTTTTACGTTGGGATGTAGAATTTCACGAACCGAGTGGATTATTTTTACTACACCACACGGATTATGGCCATAACCTGCAGGTAAGCCTCATTTTAGCTTTTGGCTTCAGGAAATAGCATGCTGCCTCGTTAGCGGCTAGCACCGCTCCATACGGTTTGAACTAAGTGGTACTTTTTGTTTGTGAGTCTGGGCTTTAATCTAAACGCCGGCTGCTTCTGTGAATATCTTGCGTTGTGTCACTGTGTGTTTTTCTGGATACGTGTAGCGTCTATTTTACGGCCTCACGTTTATTTACAGCTTATGGGTGTTCTGTTTGTAGAAAGTGGATTCTATTGATTAGATTTAGCCTACTCCCCTTAAGCGTGTGTGCAGTTTGTGTAATATATGGGTGAATGGATGAATGTTTTTGTCAAAAACATGCTTAATATATTCGAAAACCTTTTGAATAACTTTGTTGCCGGAAGAGCTACTGTGACCGTCAGTTGTGTGACGCTGATGCTTAAGAATCAATGGTAATTTTGCGTCCCCTAGTGGTGATATGTGGTTAGCGCCCCACCCAAAATAAAAGTCACCGGCCGCCACTGAGCAGAGAGCTGCAGGAGCTGCAGTGGGCGAGGTGCATTGTGGGTAGTCATGTTTTTAGTTTAGGTTTTTTTTGTTGCACTGTTGCAAATGTGGTGTTACTTGTTGTGTCATGTTGGTACCGTAAGTGAGGAGGCTGGTCACAGGAATGGGACCGCTGTGCCGTTCCACTGTCACAATAAGAAAGTGGAGCATGGTTGACACTAAATGCTCAGGACTCTGCTCCTTGTGCTCCTCTCTCACCTGGCTGTCTGCAGTCATGAGGGGTACAGAGCATGAGTTAGCTGGTGTTTATCAGTGTGGCTGTTACACAACAAATTCAGCATGCTCATATTAACACTGTCAGAGTTGATTTCAAAACTTTTAAAGCGTCTATGTGAGTCCACACCAGTAAGAGTTAATTTAACTCTTTTTGGAGTGTTGGTACTTTAACTCTGGTTTAGTGTCAAACTCTTCTTGAGTTGACAATTTAACTCTAATGTTAAGATTTACTATATTAACTCTTAAAGGGAACAGATAATACATTTATATTTTAAGTTAAAACAAACAATTTCAAAATATTTATCATTTGATTAAAGCTAATTACAAAGAAATACAAAGCATTTAATATTTCATGTTTCATTACTTTAATAATAATGAAGCCTGGCACACATGTTTTATAAATTGTCTAGCTTGTAACTTTTAGCTCAAAGTAAATCTATGAATCAAAATATTTTACAAAAAACTGGCTCCAGATGGGTGAACTATGTGCATGTAGGCATCTTTGTGAAGCACAAAGCAAACTTTCACAGTAACCTGTCTGAGCCTTAATTAGTGCAAACTCATCAGGCCTGTTGTATTTTTATGATGGTTGATACAATCTTCTCTTTCTTACTTTTACTTCTACTCCAGCGCTACACCTGTGGGATTTCCTCCTGATTTCCCCCGGGATCACGAGCCTGACTGAGCAGAGATGGCATTTTGGAGAGCGCTAGCAGATGGTTTTGTATGCATCTAAACACAATGCTGCTGTGATGGTTGCATCTCCCAAATGCAAAGCATAAAAAGTATCAGGAGGGACAGAAATTGGAGGGAATCCATGGTGGCAAATATGACCAGAGAAACAAAGAAAAGCTGTAAAAGAACCAACAATGCCATAAGAAAGGAACTATTTTAGAAATATTTCAAACACATTGAAACACGCATCACATGAATTCCACAGTCATCTTCCAGCTTACAGAATTTGAAGGACTGAAATGCAGGAAAGTGTATTCAGGAATGAGACTGTTGTGAAAGCTGCAGGTCACGACCCTTTAAAGCCAGGAGGAAGAAATGGATGCTATTTAAATGTAAGGGCGATGTGGTAAGTAGGGCTTGATATTTCTGTTTGATATTTATATTAAATATTTTATATTACAACAGATTAACAAAATATGAAAAAAAGTAAAAAAAATTAAAAATACTGAATTCTGAAGTTTTTTTTATGAAAAAGTTTAAGTGTGCTCAAACTTTTCTCAAGTCCAGCACCTGTGGAAATTTGACAGAGCTATGATTTCCTCTTTAATGAAAATGAACTAAGTGTGACTGAATTTCTATTTGAAATGCAAATAACATTATTTAAAAAATTAAAGCCCTTTCAAAACTCTCTGCGGGTTCCTTGTTCATTACTTGTGGCAGACTGTATTTAATTACTCTTTGTGTCAGTCAAGGCCGCTCCCCCTACAGCCACTTTCTCCTGGCTCAGTGGGAGACAAGACACCTTTTGAGACCACAAGGACCCAGAGGACCTGCAGGATTTATGTAGCTCTCAGCTCTCTGCTTTCTGTCTGAGGTTAATGGAGGCTAAAAGGAAGAGAACAAGCATACTTTGGATTCTCTTTTACAGGCAATCAAACATGAGTCATGCTTCATATTGAAGAGGAGCTGCTGCCTGCCACAGACAGCTTTGTTGTCGAACTGAGCTAGAGGACACATGTGGCTTTTGGGAGGACTAAGTTGTCCCTGTTTTGCTTTGCTCCCATCTGCAGGAGGATTATTTCCTGCATCTTTTCATCTACTCTTTAAATCCTCTACATTCCTTTCAAGTGACACAATTTTAGTGCAAACCAACACAAAGCACCTTTGCATTCTGAACATGATGGAGCGGCTTTACACCAGTGGTGAGGCGGTCACTTTCCAATCTGCCTGTGTAAGTGGCAATGGAGGCAGATAGGCTGGCAAAGGAGGCTGCAAGAGAGGATCTGGTTGAATTAAATATAAATATCAGCAAGGCTGAAAGGAAGACTATAATTAAACAGAAAATGAAGACAAGATGGCAAAAGCAGTGGGAGGAGGAAATGAAAACGACATGGCTTTAATGTGTCCAAAGGAAGATGGGAGAGATGAGAAGAACAAGGAGGACCAGGAGAAAGGAGACCATAATATCTTGACTCAAATTTGGGCACAGTGGATTGAACAGTACGCTATTCATTATGAGGAATCATCAATCAGGTAAGTGTGACCACTGTGGCGTAAGCAAAGCCATAGTCCATGATCACGTTTTGTTGCACTAAGAGGTAAGAGGCAGAGAGGCGACAACTGATTCAATATCAGGGGAGAATTCAGATTATGCTGGTTGACAAGACGTTACCACAGAGGGATTACGGCTGTGAGAGTTTTCTGAGTTTGTTTTGATTTCTGAAAAGGACTCGACTATATGAGAGGATTTCATGATTTTTTGTTCAGCTTCAGAAATGGTGGTACGAGGTCATCTGATCCATATTCCAAGCCAGGTGGTGGTGGTGGTAATGTACTGTTTCACTGTTTGCCAACAACCAAACTCAAGAAAGACACCATTTCTGGACCGTTTGATTCCCATCCACCCTTTTTCATTCAGGAGGTCTTTTGGAAGGGAAATCTGTCTTTTTATATTTCAATCCAGTTTCTCTTGTTTATGTGCTTGTGAGGTTTGTTATTTGTAGCTTTGTATATTTTGTTTTTGGGAATTAGGCAAGCTAAACTTTATATTTTCTTTCTTTGTAATATTGACCTGAGCTCTCCCTGAAGCTAAATTCCAGTCTGTACAACTCAGATTTGAATGAAAATGAAATAAAACAGATCTTAAATGCCACCTTGTCTCCTCCTTTAACTAGATTTATGTTAGTGCCTCATATCTCGTAGACCAGCCAGGGGACGTGACAGTGTCCTGTCTCGGCATTCCAGGAATACGATACGAAGAAGCTGGATGCCAAAAAGTCCCATGACATTTTATCTAAATACCTAGTGCTGTCTTAATAAGACAAGATAGGATAAGATAACACTTTATTGTTCATTCACATGGAACATCGTCTTGCTGCACCGTATCCACAATCATAAAGAAACAATAACAATGAAACCATCAAAAGTAAAAAGGACACATTAAAAGAAGGCCATTTTAAAGTGACAGAGCCCTGAAATAGCTGATTCTGAAAATGTCAAGAATAAAGCTGGTGAGATCACTTAATGTGATAGTGAACATTTATGAACATGTTTGTACCATAGACCTATTGCACAGGAGCAGCAGCATCCAAGCAAGAGAGGCAGAGGGGGAGATGCAGAGCACAGCCCTAAAATCCCTCTAGATTTGTGGTCAATCATTGGTCTTATAACTAGCATTAAGTCCAGTTTAGTTCCTGCTTTAAAATAGGGGCTTTTTCAGCCTAATGGGGACTCTTCTAACACATGTGCCATTACTACTGCTTTAGAAAGCTACTTTACCTGTCAACACTGCTGTGACATGCTCTTCTTTGAAAAGGTAGACTGATAATGATGAAAACTGTTTCTCCTCCTTTCAAATTCCACTTTAGGCAGAACCTACATAAAGACTGACTCACTCATCTTTTAAATCTACTTATTCCTCAGTAGGGTCATGAGGAGCTGGTGTCTATCTCTACCATCATTGGGTGATGAGCATGAAACACCCAGGACCAGTCACCACTCCATCCCAGAGCCACACAGGACACCTGACCAGTCATTAATTCACTCACATCTAGGGACAATTTAGAGTCTCTAATTAACCTAATTTACACTTTTTGGCCTTTGGGGAGAATATGCTAATTCTGTGCAGAAAAACCACAGCACAGGCTTTAACCTACAACCTGCAAGTGAAGCAACAATGCTACTCGTGTACCACCATGCAGCCCGACTAAACAAGCACATGCATAAGTAGCAATGAAGCTAAGTGTTGCCCAATCAAAGCCTTCACCTGGAGCTGCAATACCAAACAGGTAGGTCCTTATAAGTAAAAATGTGCACATTTACTCTTAAAAGTTACAGTGCACATGGGCACATGCATCACATTTAGAAAACACTGAAGAATTTGAACTAAAACTGACTCACAGAAAATAAGATATGACTTATAAAATCATGTGCACCCACACTTTTATGTAAAACCCTTTAATAAATCACAGACTATGAAAAAAATCAGGTCGACATGAATGAGCAAATGACGACCTGCATACGCATGCAGATTAACCTATATCCCACCCACACGTAAATCAGGAATAGCTTCTGGTGATGGTTGATGAATAAGAATGCACCTGCTAATTTGTGTCACCTGATGGTTTATTAAACATCAAATGAATGCAAGACTTGCCAATTTAACCAGTTATAAATAATCAACGGTGCTTACAACTTATGAATCTCTGCATTTTTAAATTCAAGTTTACTGTAGGCTGGACTCCTGAAAGAATCTTGATCTAAAGTGCTGCAAAAGCAAGTTTCCAAAGAGGAGGTATAAAAACTTTTTATTTTTTTATAAATGGCAATGCTTGAAATTAGAATAGTCTTGAGAGGTATCAGTGCACTACAGCTTAGAGCACATTAGAGCTTTCTGTGTAGAGAATCAAGATTGAAAGTATTAGAAACACGTCTTAAGATGTGTCCTTATGCTGGTATGTCACTGGGATGGTACAGATGGAGTCATTCAACAAGGCAACAATCCCAAAATATAAACTTAAACACACTAACTTATTTATACCAATCAGTCACAACATAAACCTCGGCCACCTGATGCTGAGTGGGTCCCCATCTGACTGCTATAGACACTGACCCATCAAGGCAACAACTTTACTATAGAACTAGTCAAAAGTTTACAAAACAGCACAAGTGTTGGTTTGCATCACTTTTTATTTTGGTCTATTGAATTGAAAGGATTTCAATGAGAAAAATGCCAATTCAAAATTTACAAAATTGATTTGCAATTTGTCAGAGACATCTCCCATCGGCCCAAGCGTGCCACGTAGCACCCACTCCGCTATATACGAACGTCAACTCATCCACTCCTTTCTCAGTCGTTGATTCATTTTATCCATGCTGAGAGTTCTGAGTGCCATTGCTCATCTAACCTTCACTCATCTGACCAGTAAGCCAGTTATTTACTCTTTTTGTAATGCCTGCTCGTTCTCATTTCCCTTCGAGAAACAAACCGGCCTTCCTAGATTAACCACGTGTCTGCAGCTCCCAGCACTCAGACTTTCGTGTTTGGGTCTCACCAACACGCCACAAACAAACTCCCTGATCTGTCTCAGTTCCTTCCCAGATCAATCCTGATAATTTCCAAATGAAGAAATCATGTTTTTTGTGGTCTGTGGTATTTTTAAGACCATAAATAAAAATAAAATGTTTTCTTTCACTGAGAAAGACCAAAACCTTTCTATTCATCCATACTTATGTGATGATTAGCAAAGTTTGATTAACTAAGTAAAGAACGCAAATGAGTGTTCTTATTTCTACCATGACAGACACCTTGAGCAAGTACCTGTCTATAAATATTTACTACTGCAGTGCATTCTGGGTAAATTGCACACTAAGAGGGTCTGTTTTAGAGGCATACATGGCATATTTAATAACCCCTTTAACAAAACTCTTTTAGCCTGTCCTGAGATGCCATCATCCCATTTCAGTGTGATTTATGGAAGGACCAAGTAATCAGTGGGTGGGTTTCAGGGCAATACTCCAGGACCAGTGGCCTGACAACTGAAGTGTCATTAGGGTTTTTACTCAATGCTCCCAGGTCCAGGCTTAAAGCGTGTGATTAGAAGATAGCCAGGGCTCACACTAGCCAAATTGTGTAACAGCTATTAGAAGCCTCAGCAGGGAAGCCTCAGTAGCTCTTCTGCTTTTTTCTGATGGCCTCTTTGGTCAATTTGACTTTTTTTTTTCTTATAGACCTTAAACTTTATTTCATGGTTCTGAATACAGATCAGAGCCCAAGACCCAAACAGTCTGCCTGAAAATATGTTGGGTGAATGTATTGATGAAGTTATACTAATGGTAAGTTGAAAGCATACGCTTAAAATAAATAAAACAAAAAACAAACATGTGCTCCTGGTTGAAATATTACTCAGATAAACATGATACTTAAAAACATGCTGAACACCTCCCAGAATGCCATTCAGGTAAGTTTTAAGGCATAAAAATTTCCCCTCATGTCCTAAGACATTATGCTGCTGAGTTCACATTTTGGATGCAAGTCAGTAGAGTCTACTACATCACAACAAAGCAGCAACAGGCAGAGCTAAGCCCCAGAGAGGATCACCCTGCAGGAGCAGTGCTTTGTCATGCCTTCACTCATTCTGCTCTTAGTCTTTGTTGTCTGCAAGCAGAAGCTGCTCACCCAGCAGAGAAGGTATGGGTGATTTTACATGCATCAGCCTTTCCAGCTTTTTTGACCAAAGTAGACTGAACATAAAAAAAATGGCAAACTATGCAGCTGAAAGAACATACCAGGTCACTGGAAACTTGTTTCCTTAAAAATGAAGCAGGGAGTTTCAGTTTTGGTCGGTAGGAAAAGTTTGACCTACTGTGTTAATCTCTTTCCAAAAATCCTACATAGCTTTGATTTCTTTAGCATTCAGAGTGAAGCAATGGCTAATTATCCAGACCTGCAGCACAACTAGAAGAAGATCCACTATTCACTGATTTTCATCAAGTATTTGAACCAAATTCAAGCCACTAATGTGCCCTGAGGGGTGACATAATGTTTTGCCTTGCACATGTTTACAAAATTTGGAGCAATGCAACAACAAATGTAGGGCTACATTTTTTTCAGATTTATTCTCTGGATTGAGAACAGGAAATACAAAACCACATATTTCTAACTTTTGCCTAAAGCCAAAGAGTAAACCTCAGTTTACTTCTCTGTTTGCATGGGTACGGAAACACACTACGATGCATCAACACAAGGGCTCTACAGCAGGCCCACAGAGGGTGACGGATGCCCAATTTTTTAACTGTCCATCGAAAGTGAAGGAGACCGCAAGCCTGTGATTGATCAGCACGCCGCTTCCTTTACATTTGTCAACAGCACTGCCATTCCCCCTTCATAAAAATAAGACGAGTGCTGAAGTTATCTAGCAGCAGACATGGAGCAGATTGAAGAACGTCTCGCAGAAAAAGTCAGATGCTATAAATGTTTAAAGTTTATAGTCTTATAAGATAAAGTTTACTCTGTTGAGTTTAATCCTGATAATTATTTAGCTTTTTAAAAACAGCAGTTATGAAAACCAAGTACAAAAGTGCTCAAATGAATGCAGGAGTTTCTCTAGAGAAAGGATCACAGAGCAGCAGGACAGTTTATCTATGCAGATCACAGGATTTGTGTATTTTTTTGTATTTGTGTGTTATAAAGAATGTTGTGATTGGACCCCATACCTCTGATTATTACATTTACATTGTGGTTCCACCAAATGTTTTCATCAAAGATGCATCAGAAACTAACTGAGGATCAGAATTAGCCGACATCCATCACAATCTTTCTAACTGGTGAGGACTGGTACAGGCTGGAATCTACTTGCTTTTTAACCTCGCGTTGGCGCAGGCAGCAGGGTGCGTCTTTGTTCACATACTTGCTGCTGCACTGCATGTAGTACTGGAGTGTTCCACTAGGGGGCAAATTAGAGTAGTCAGACCAGATAGAGAGCCGAGTTTGTGGGGAACAACCAAAACAAACATGGCATCAACAGATGAGATCAGTAACTGGTTAATTTTGAGATTACGGCAGAAAAAAAGAGCAGTGGTATCGTAGATGGTGTGAAAGACCTCTAAACCAGAGACGGAGTCACCATGGTGAGTGTGTCTCACTTGTTTTGTCAACTCCACCTACTGGTTACTCGTATGTTGCAGTGTTCAGACGCGTTGCGTTAATTCCAGGGGACGTGCACAAACGACGCTTTAAATCAACGCAAGTTACGTGTGGCAGCCATTTTAAACACACGTACGCGTCGTTAAACAGCAAGTATATTCTGGCCTATAACTCTGATTTCTTTTGGTTTTATTGTTATCTTTTAGGGGTTCTGTGACCCTACTGCAGCCAAATTTTTCCTGAAATAAACCATTTGACTGCCTGCTAGTTTATTTTTTATAAATCAGTGTCTGTTAAAGTTTGCAATGCTGCCACTCAATCCTTGTACCATAAAATCAACGTTCAGCACACTGCTGCAGGCTTACAGTCAGATATTTAAAGTTGATATGGAACCAGACAGGTTTCAGCTGCTTCAGAAGGGCCATGGAGGACCGAGCAGCTCTGCAGGTGACAGTAACATCAGCGTCAGGCGTTTCTGAGAGAGTCACATGTTGGAATCAGGTCAGAACCCAAAGAAAGGGGATTGGGATTTATGTTCCTCAACTATCTATCAATTCATGTACAAACGCACTTCCTTATCTCTTTATGTTGCATTAACTAAATTAGACATGCCAGCTGTTTTACATTCATTAGCTTCCTGTGTATTTAAGGAACAAAGTTAGAGCAATGTTTATGAACAGCCACCTCCTCAGTCTGTATACGTTACTTTCAACAAGCCAGACTTTATTGTGGTTTTTGCAAACAGTTCCTGGACAGCAGCTCTTTTTCTCTCTTTTTGTGGACACTGACCATAAGGTGTTTATGAAAAGTAGTTTAACTTTGTTCTACATTTCATCACTAGCTGTGAGTGAGCTTGTGATTGGTTGTATGTCTCATGTGTCTCTATTTGACCCTATGATGGACTGGTGACCTGTCCAGGATGTCCCCCGCCTCTCGCCCAATGACTGCTAAAGAGACACCAGCTCCCTGCGACCCTATTGAAGAGTGAGCAATAAAGTAAGAAATGAATCTCAAACGTACTGTATGCTCCCATAGAAAAAAGAAAAAAAATCACTTAGTCTCATATAATTTAACTCTTTCTACAATGGGGACATTTTAAACTGTTAAAAGTCTGTAGCTCGTCCAGGTGTCTCAGATGAAAGGCTCTCCAGAGATGCGCATCAGAGTTATTGGGTGTTTTAGTGTTTGCCACCTTTTGTCTTGAATGACTTGTTGCTCATGAGCAGCACACACTTGAGGTGTTTTCCCATCAAGTGTTTCCACATTAGGATCTAAATAAAAGGTTGTAGCTTTAATTGAACAGTAAACAACATGCCAGCTCTTTGCAGATATGAGTTAGCTTTCACTGCAGTGATTGACAGTAATTAGAAACTCCCCCTGGTCTTAATTTGTTGTTTTTCACTAAATCACAGGGGATCTTTAAGGGAAGGCAGGCTTTCTCTAATTGCCCCCAAAAGCCCGTGTATTAAAGTGAATGTTTCTTTACTCATCTAATTATGCTGACCACATTTCAACATGTTTCTGCTGATGGACATGATTTGTAAAATCAGCCCTGACTGATAATAACAGTGTGTATTAAGAGTTTAACCTGCCCCCCCCCCCCAGTGATCTTCTTTGCACGGTGGAGAGAACACGAAGAGATCACTGAGTTAGACTCCTACTCCCACGCATGCTGCGTTTACACGCTGATGAAGTGTTTGTAAAACATTTCGCTTCAGACTAAAATGAGAATGAAATATTTGTATTCAGCCTCCAGCTGTCAAGCAAGCACAAAGCAGCACTGAGGAAAATCCTGAGAAGATGGCATCAGCCCACTGACCTACCAACAGAAAGTGATATCATGTTTACCTGCAGGTCAAATGAAGACACTGTTTACTGCCTCCAGCTTTGGAGTGACAGCGTCTGATAATACTACTGATACTACCACTACCACCAAAACATCATTTTAGAAAGTCTGAACAAGTTTAATTGACATGCTGAATTTTATATGTTTTCAATGACTTTTTATTCTCTTTTTTAATCTTTTGTTGTAATATCATGGTTTTGGTTACAGTCTACTACAGCTTCTATTCCAGTCAAACGTTTCTTTGTTGTATTGTGGTGGACCTAGAAAGAAAAATATGGAATTATGGAGTAGCATTTAAAACTAAATGAGAAATGGAGAACAGCCCAATAACATGCAAGTTGATTCCCATTCCACAGACAAATTCTGAAACCGCAGCCAGTTTGCTGCTCAGAGCACCCAGTTTACGATTTTGTTCGTGCAATGCATGAGTCTGAGTGTTAACAACACGACACATCCCTTCATAGAGGTCAGGCAGTTTGCTAATTGCTCCCGACAGCTTCTGAAATTTTCACTACACCAGGAACCCGCCAGTTCCAAAAAGCAGAAACCCGGTTATCATGAGTCCAATTATATAGATATCGTCTATGTCCTCCATGGACAGCAGCAACAAACACATGATCTTCCACCCGCACCAGGAATCCATCACATATCCAGCTGAGTGTGTTCCATGAGGGCAGGAAGACTCTCCCTTAGCCATCTTTCAGGTAGAGAAAATTGCGTTTAGAGACCAGCCGACCAGATCCATGATTGAAAAAAAGAGAAATCCAGAGGAAAATGCAGAGAGATGCTTCAGATAGACTCACAGGACAAAGAGCAGCAGGCAAAGACAGGGTTAGGAGGAGGGAAAGAAAAAGCATCTGTACTCACCGAGAGCAGGAAGATACGCTATTGCTGCTAGCTGGGCAGCAGGGGTAGCAAGGCTTTCAAGGATTTACCCCAGTAGATCCGCCGCTGTTACTACTGTATTGTATTGGTGTAGTTTTCTGTTCATTTGCTCTATATTCATACAGACTGACTTATCAGCAATATATATTTTATATTATCTGACTTCCATCCCTGATGTGCGACACTGACACACATCTTAATTCCAGAGTGGAGGAGGAGGAAAATGGCAAGATTAGATGTAAACAATGAATGAAACCAGCTTTTCTTAATAAATGGTAAATGGCCAGTAATTGTATAGTTTTTTTTTATCAAGTCCAAAGACTCCAAAGCGCTTTACTCTATAGTCAGTTATTTACACTTTCACACGCTGATGGTGATGAGCTATACTGTAGCCACATCTGCCCTGGGGCACATTGGAAGAAGCAACACCATTAGGGCTGCACGATATTAGGAAAACCTGCGATATGCGATAACAGTGCTTAATATCGATATTACTTGCGATAAATGAACAAATGCTTAAATCTGCAGTTTTTGTATATATACTTTAGACACACCACTCCATCCTCTATCATTAGTATTAATACAGTAACAAAATGAAATCATGCAAGTTTACGTTACAAAATTAGTACGATCTGTTTTAGGGCTGCACGATATTAGGAAAACCTGCGATATCGATAACTGCTTAATATTGCGATATCAATATTACTTGCGATAAATGAACAAATACTTAAATCTGCAGTTTTTGTATATATACTTTAGACACACCACTCCATCCTCTATCATTAGTATTAATACAGTAACAAAATAAAGTCATGGAAGTTCACATTACATTTCTAGAGCCCAGTATATAGATCTTTATGGTTGCGTTGGAGGTGACAACAGATATTTGTCGTGTTTCCCCTCATGGTTGCCACGGGTGTTTGGCATGTCTTGCAAAGTACTTGTGTTTGTTGAACACAAGTACTTTGCAATAATAGTCATGCTGTTTGAATTATGAGTTCTTTCTTGCTAACATTTTCCACACACATCTCACCCTCAGTCATTGCGACACTCTCTAAGCTAACTCAGGTGTTTGCTAGCCATCCAAATGAAGTGCCATCCACCTAGGCACCAAGGCATCTAACCTATAGGAACCCAACCGATTGGCCAAATGGGTGAAGGCTCTATTTGATTTGTCAAAAACTTCATGCTTCCATTTGATTGACAAAATGCATTATGTGTAGCAAAAATCTGAGATGACCATTAATTGCGATATTTTTCTGTTCTTTGAGATATGCCTATTGAGCATGCTGCTATTGCGATAACGATAAATTTTCGATATATTGTGCAGCCCTAAACACCATCTTTGTTTTGTCAGCCTTGATTGCATAACAACCCGATACAAACACACACACCAACATGTAGCATTCATAATTAATCCCAGTCTTCTTTTGTGCACATAGGGCCCTTCTGATCCATAGACTGCTCAGGCTGGAAACTGTTGATCTTTGGATTTAAATTAAAATGTGAACCATCAAAGAACAACAGTGGAACTAAACATTAGGACCTGCAGCGTGCACATCCTCACACTTGTGTTCTACAAGCTCCTCGACCCACCTGTTACTCATTCAGTAATAGTCTGCAACCAGTCAACTAGAAGTGCTAGAAAAGATTTGATATGATTCTCAAACACACACACACACACACACACACACACGCATGCATGCACTCATGCACACACACACACACACACCTACAAACACTCATTGATTTACTGGGTTTACTGCAGCTGTCTCCTTGCGTCTGTGGAATCTCCCAATCTGAAAACTTCATTTAAACATTAAGCAGAAGTCAACTGGATTGTGCTCTTCATTTATAACCAGTTGAGGCTTTTAGTTGCCTCCTTTAAGTTCTTCCAAGCATTTTGCCCTCCCTGCTCTCTGTTCAAGGACACCTTACCTGTCATAGTTGACAGGATTGGGTGGGTGGGTGGGGGTGTTTCTTTTTTCACTGCCCCCTTTTCAAGCCTTTCTAACCTCTAAATGGTTATCAACGGTGCAAATTTGACCTCTGAGTCTCTGCAATTAAGCTCTCTGGATTCTGATTTCCCTGATTAGTTCCTCCCAGACTTTGATCATAATCAGCAGAACAGGGTGCATCAGGCTCTAAGAAGTGAGTGTGTGCATACATGACAGCAGCTCGTGTCTGATTGGCCGCTGCTCACCTGCACAGGGCATCTGAGCGGCAGGTGTGCCTCAGCTCCAGGCAGCTGGGTTTGTGCCTCTCCTGGTGGGAGCAGGATGGAACGATGGTGCGTCGGCGCCGCTCGGCACACGCCTGGTCCGGGCAGGAGCAGAACAACAGTGGGTAGCTGAGCTCCCACGAAACGCGCTCAAAGAACTGACGCAGGGCCTGACACACACACACACGAACACACACACACGAACACAAGAAAAAGGTTTCATTAGCAATATACTCATTAGCATCTGTTCTGCAGCACCCCCGCTGAGTGGATGCAGACGCCTTCAGTTTGTGCACAACTGTTTAATCATTCATTTTAATAAACACTTTTTCAAGTGGACTTTGACATCTATGGATATATGGACTGCAAAGGGCATGTGATTATTTTAAACATACTGAGCAATAGATAAAAGAGCATTTAGCTCAACTTAGTTCAACTCTGAACCAGATAAGCATTCTGCTTACATAAACCACATAATAAAGTTATAGTAATAACTGAAAACTGTCCTAATAAAATAAAATAATAATAATAATAATTCTAATGTTGGTGAGCTGTTTAAAATGGCTGCAACACCCTTTAGTCGTAGCTGTACTCAGACTAGCTGTTAGCTCATCAGTTGTTCTCTTCCTCTTTTCCCTTCAGGGCTCGCCACATCTGTAAAGCATTTACGGTAGTTCATTTGTTCATTTTTCTGAGCAGATGCTGTTGTTTAGGAATCTGTTCAATGAGGATTTGAATTATTTCTAACTACTACACAAAACACACTTCAAGATGGCAGATCCAATTCATTTAAAATCTGCAATAAAACTCTGCAACAACCTTAACTACACACCATGTTAGTATTTAACCCCTTGACTGGCAGGTCAACCACTTCAAACAGCACATTTTAGTCCCTGCAGCTTACTGAAGCATGTACTGAACATTACTACAAAATAAATACATACATTCAAAATGTTCTAGAAGGTGTTTCTACCATAACATTATTACAAATTTTACATACTTATTACTTTACAATGTATTATTTATCCCTAATTATCAAAAATGAACAAACATGGAGGTAAAAAGGTTAAACTTGTGTATATATTGCTCTAAATATCGAAGAAACATGATGAATTATTTTTCTTTATTGGCCGCTGAAAACTTAAATTTCCTTTGTTTTTTGTCTGTTTATTAAGTTATAATTTGTTCCTGTTTCAGTTGGACCCCCTTTAAAACTTCTACACAAGTGTGTCTAAGCTGATTTATTTAAAACCAAACAATGCGTCATGTCTTCAAGCTTACACCTTTTTAACATATTTTGATATTTTAGAGCTAATAAGTATTTCAATTGATTGGCCATTATGACAGGTAAATTAAAAACAGTAAAGATACTAGCCTTAAACAAAACGAGACAAAATAGGGTTTGATATAAAATACTGATGTCATGAAACTATCTCGTGCTTACTCTCTCCATAAAATTGGTTGTGACAGTTGAAATAAAGACTGACAGGCAGATAATTTTCTCCTTCACCACGATCTATGATAAACACTTTGTTCATTGAGGCTATCCTGAGCCATCATTGCACCCACCTTTTGACAACGTTTCTTGCTGCATGGCTCCTGATTGGCTGCGGCGGGCTGTGGAGGAGTGGCCTTGCTGCAGATGGAGTTGTAGGCAGATCTCAGGCGTTTGCAGGTCTCGTTAAGGTTACAGGCTTTTGCTGCATCCAGGCAGGGGTTACAGGGCTTCCCTGCCTCAGAGCAGGGGCTCATTTTGGACAGAGATGAGTCTAAAAGCATAAAGAAAAGATAAAAGAAAATATGAGCAGCTTTACACACACGCACATACACACACACACGCACGCACACACACGCACACACACACACACACACACACACACACACACACACACACACACACACACACACACACACACACACACAGGCTGCCTGACTGTGAGTGTTGCTGAGCTTTTAACCCATCGATTTGACTTTTGAACCTCTAACCTAAAACCCTGATTCTGTTTGAATTAGCCTCATTTTATCTCTTCATCCTCTGCTTCCTCATTTCTTCTCTCCTCCAGACTCAGACCTGAAAACAGTTCACCAGCAAATGTTTTGAAATATGTCTGAACAATCACCCGATGGAAATTTGTTAGCAAACTAGTGTGAACCACTGGATTAACTTTAATGAAACCCTCAGAAAGTAATTACTGGATGAACAGCCATAACTGATTCTCTTTTAGGCTCCAATTCAATTCTATCAAGTTTAATTAAAATCAAGATCTGAAAGACCCAGTCTTTGATGTTTATTTTAAAAGAAAGTGAAAATAAGAAGATGAACAGGGTTCCTCCAGAGGACACGTGGCTCTGATGAAAACGCCTAGCATCAAAAATTCGTCAGTTTGCATTTTAAAGCTGGAAATAAATCAGCAAGCTTCAGTTCAACTTTTGATTTTGGAAGTGACTATATTCTTCATCCATTAAGACCTGCAGTTCATGCTGAGAAACATGTTCTTTTCTCTTTCTGGAGCAGCTTTTCCTGCTGTGATATTTTCCTTTTTGTGCAGCCTGATCAGCTTGCTAATTGTTCCAACTAGGGATTATGCATTCTTAAAAAGACGCTTGGCCTCCAGTTCTAAAAATGTTCCTGGAGGAGAGAGAAATGAAGAAAAGATTTGCAGAATAAACTAAAAGCAATAATATGCCCCAGTGACCTTTGCAGAAGTGAAGACAGAGTCACTGTTACTGAGTCTGGTTCTGCTAGAGGTGTTTCCTTATTGAACAACTTTTTTCCTCCTGTGTCACCTGCTGTCTCATGCAAACAATGTGAATTACTGATCGGCCTATTACTTATTTAGTTAGAATGCTAAAAAGGTTAATAATTCATTCTGTAGGGATGTGTGCCCACATCCCTACAACATCAACAATAATAATAAACAATTGTTCAGATGTTCTTTCTGCATCGTTGTAAAATTTAAATCTCTTTTGAATCACAAACTATGACTCTTGTCAACGCTTGCACTTGCATAGCGCCTTTCAGAGTCAGAGGACTCCAAAGCGCTTTACACTACAGTGAGTCATTCATCCATTCACACACTGGTGGTGATGAGCTACAATGCAGCCACAGCTGCCCTGGGGCGCATTGACAGAGGCGAGGCTGCCGAGCACAGGCGCCTCTAGTCCCTCCACCATTATGTCTGACTTCAAGGCAACAGAAGTAGATTTTTATCAGTCGCACCGAAGTGCTTTCACTCCGTTTGGGCAAAGCTGTTATCAAATGTTGAGATGCTGTTTTCACGTGCAAACATCGCCACTCTGAACCTGCACTCAGATGCACCTCCCTCTGGGATTCACCTCCCCAAAGATCTGGGACAAGTTCTTCTTTTTAAAGTTATAGTGAGAGCCAATCACAGCAGTGACTTTCACACAGCAATATTAAGTGTGAACACACACACTCAACACATCCAATTACACAAGTCTAATGGGAGAGACAACTGTAACTCTGGCTCAGGAAAGCCCTTTAAAGTGTGCTGGTGAGGGCATTTTCACCAGTTTTCTTTTACATATTTTATCATGATTGCTCCAGATAAATGCCTTCTGGTGCGCAGGATGAGTCATGAACGCTACAAGACGGCAGGCTAACATCTGAAACATGACGCCAGAAAAAAGGTCAGGCATTAAAGGAATATAATCACCAAATTTAAAGCTGTTAATTAAGATTCCACAACTTAAAAAGCAAAGGTTCTCAGAGCTTGTGTTTGGACCCTGATGTCTGAAACCAGTCGCACAAAATTGTTGGAGGTAAGTCACAAAAGCAGGAAGAATTTTACAAATGCATGACATCCCTTCCAGATGTGCAACTGGAACCGCTATGAGTAAACTGTTTTACAACCCATTATTTTTACTTAGATGGGGGTGTGCTTAGCATTCACTCTAATTTTAAATGAAGTTTCACATTCTGCATGCTCTGTGGCACTGTCAGGGGACAGAGTGGTGGTTTACTCTGACTTTGTCAGAACCTGCACCACTTTGTTTTTGTCTGACTTTAAATCGCCAAAATAGACCCACATGACTAAAAAGTTCATGCCCTTCATGTCAGCGATGTCATTCTTTGTGTCTTCTATCATTTTTTTCTTTCAGGATGTTCATTTTATTAACTTTTTTTCAATTATGTCCAACCTTTTCCACAAAATAAGAGGCTACAGCTGCACAATTGTTGGAGTGTCTGGCTGATACTGGGCTTTCTCTGTCAACCTAACCTTGCATGGCTCTATTCCAGTCACATGACTGGTCCAGTGTGGAGCATGTTATTATCATCGACTGTTGGGCTGTTCTGTATATTGAGGGTGTGTGTCGACCCTTATTACTCTATCAAGGAAAATAAATCCCTCACGATGTGTATTGCCAGCTCTATTTTTGTATTGTAGTGTGTATTGTAAATTGTATTTAATGTTTCATTCTGCTGCATTTGCTTGTTTTGTTTTCTGGTTGTGAATTATTTTTGGGGTATTTAACAAATTTAAAGATTGTGAGAGTGAGTTATAAATAATAACTCACAGATTCTAAAAGGCTGCAAAATATTAAAGTTTTTATTTCTAGTTTCAGCTTACATTGATGAAGTTATTTATTTATATATTTTTATATATTTATATATTTACCCAATATATAAAAATAAAAAATAATACATATAATAAAATTCATAGAAAGTGAATTAAATATACTTTAAATACAAAAAAGGTCAAATCCAGGAGCACAATGGAGCTTTATTTAGGTCTCAGATGTGTTTATAGCCAGCTTCTCACTGCATATGTTCAGTTAGACTCACTGTGAACTGGTAGATGTTTATTAGAAGTTTTATTTATGGGTATGTCCCACGAGGCTTACTGAAATAAATACAAATGAAATTCCACAGTTGTGCAATTTGCATCCTGCTGTTGCTGCTTCACATGTGGCTGTGAACCTCCTCATCAAGAGAGGTCATGGTTTGATGAACCCCCCCACCCCATGGCGGCATCTAGATATGATGTCCACGATGTTAAGAAGATGTGATGATGCAAATTTGAAGTGGATATAATGCAATCATTTCTGATTCCAAAATGAAAGTGAGCAAGGCCCAGTGACATAAGCTTGGAAACTGAGAACCTTCACATCTCTTTAGAGTATTTTTAATGATTGCTGTTCTGAATTAGTCCCCATCAGTCACAGCTCAGTGAGATGCTGGCTTAAACTTGGAGATTTGTAGATAAACTTCACATCTCACCACGAGTCACAAACTGTGACCTCATTTATCTTTTATGTTTAAAAATTCCATTCAGTCATGAATTTATTCCTCCACATTAACTGCTTATTCCTCAGCAGGGTCATGGGCAGCTGGTGCTTATCTTCTGCAGTCAACAGGCGAGAGACAGGGGACACCCTGGACAGGTCGCCTGTTCATCACAGGGTCATGTAGAGACAAACAGCCAGTCACACACACACACACACACACACACACACACACACACACACACACACACATGTGTGCATTTATGGTTTATGAAACCACTATGACTTGGTGGTGGTTTATGGGGACACACATTTCCTCATAAACAGGTAATCTGTTGAACACAAAAACTATGTCAAAATGTTTTATTTTACCCATGGAAGATAATGCTCACTTAAAACATAAGAAAAACCTATCAGAACATACATACATTCCACTATGACATTTTGAATGGTTTATGAGACCATGACAACATGGTGGTTTGTATCCCACACGCACGAATTCTTTGCATCTGGTGAACACAAAAAGTATGTCAACATGTTCTATTTTACCCCTGTNAAACACACACACACACACACACACACACACACACACACACACACACACACACACACACACACACACACACACACACACCTAGAGATGATTTAAAGTTCCTAATAAACCTAGGAGTAGGAGGAAACCTAATTTTCTTGGATGAAACCCACGTATGCTTGGGGAGAACATGCATGCTCCCTGCAGAAGGGTCACTGGGATGTGCCACTATGCAACCCTGTGTGTCAAATATGATACTTATTGAAAAATTACTTTTTGGTTGATTTCATTGTCTTTTATGTTACATTTATTTTACATTAGCTTAATTTTATATTCAAACAGGTCTTTTAAATTATTTAATAATGCTGCTGTTTAACCTGTTTTAACTTTTTTGGTATTGAATGTTTGCTTTGGTTTTTAGATGTCTTGACTTCTGTTGTAGCACTTTGAGATTTCAGTGAAACATAAAGTGCATTACAAATAAAATGCATTATTATTATTATTATTATTATTATTATTATTTTTAAAGTACTTTTATGCTTGAGTGTATGAAGTATGCCAAAAAACAACACGGAAGAACTGAATCAGTTCTCAGTTTAATAATTGACTCTTTTATATTTGAACCAAATTGGAAAATGCTTTATTTTTCCCAAAAGGGAAAGTTTAAAGCCTGGTCTGCAAAAAATATAACAATAACAACAATAAAAAATAATAATAACAATAATAACACATCAAAGTTCGCAATTTAAGTTGTATAAAAAGAATGTTTGGCCAATCAGATGATGCCTCATTAACCTCCATAGCAGCTGAAATGCCAAAACACACACACACACACACACACACACACACACATACACACACACACACACATACACACACGCGCACACACACAGAAAGTGCATTGTGCCATGCCGCAGAGGAAACAAGCAAGGAATGTGTGGACTATGTTTGTTTGTTGCAATTGGTCGTTTTAACGGTGCTTCTTGTACGTTATCGGGGCGTTGTGCAGCTCGAGCTCGTTTTCTACAGTATTTGGACTCAATCAGCTTCTGCTGCATGTAACCCAGTCCCCTGCTGGCATAGTTACTCATCATAACAAATCAAAAACACTTGAGCTGTTTTTCCCAGCAGTGGCAGTGGCAGAAATGTAGGCCAACTCCACTCGGTTTACCATCAACTAAATGACATTCAAAATCATTCTCATCCGTGGAATGTAGCCTGGAATATTCTGGATTGGACCAGACAAATGTTTCAGATATTCCCAAATTTAAGTGACATCAGTTTTCTATGTGGGGAGCCTCACCCACACTTTCATTCTGCTGTAAACACAAGGTAACAAGGTAATTAAAGCAGCACTTCCTGCTGGAGTGAATAACAGAGGAGAAGGTTCAGACCAGGATCCACACATACTTTATATATATATATATATATATATATATATATATATATATATATATATATATATATATATATATATATATATATATATATATATATATATATATATATATATATATATATATATACGCACTCAAAAAAAGCTATTGAATAACACACTACTTGATTAACAATCCTAGATGCTTCAACAGTCACATGAACTGACACAATAACACTACATTAAACTACAATCAGATCACAAACTGGTAAATGAACCAGTTTTCTGTTCTGTCATCATGCTGTCAGCCAGGAGACACAACACTGATGAGACTCATGAAGGCATGTGCCGCCTAAATGCAGCAGCTAGTTTACTTAAAAAAATGAGAGCAGAACAGCTTGGTGGTGACAGCAAGGACGTAACTCTGAGTTGAAAAATAAGCTTTTTCTGATGATGATACACAAGATGTAAATATCTGTAATCCTTAAATGGTAACTAGCTTGTGCTTGATACGTGGACAAAACTGTGGGTATCCTTCGGTAAATGAAAAAAAAAAAACCCACAATGGTCACAGAAATAACTTGAATCTGACAAAAGTAATAATAAATAAAAATTCTATGAAATTTAACCAATGAAAGTCAGACATTGCTTTTCAACCATGCGTCAACGGAACTGGAAAAAACATTCTGTTTTGGTTCTAAGCTGTGATGACATGATGCTAATTGGCTGAGTGTCCAAAAAGTATAGAAACTATAGTCTGTTTAATTTTATTATATACTATTATATATACCTTTTAGAGCAATTTAACCTATCAAATGTATCTTTCTATTTCCGTTTCAGCTCTAAACAATCACTAAACAACTAAGAAACATTTCCCCTTAAATATGGAGTTTTAAAATGTTGGTGCAAGTAAAGATGACATATTGAAGGAAAAAACATACCAGCAGTTTATGATGCATACCAAAAAATATGCCTGGGAAAATTTCAATAAGTTTTATCAGAGCATGATCCAGAAAAGAAATATGAGTCCCACAGCAGAGAGAAAATGTAAAAGATGTTTAATAGCCATGATTTTATTATTTACTAAAGTAATTGTGATGGTTTTTTTTTTCACTATCAAGCAGCTCTAGCTCTGTTCTGCTCCTACAGCAACACTTTCCACATTTTCTTTGTCTTTGCCAGTTTCTGAACGTGGTGAAAAATAACTAGATATGAATAAATATATCTTATCCTAAATGTGTGCATAGTTATGTTAGTGTGTAACAAGTCCAGCATAATCAGATTCACTGTGGTTTAAATAGTCGGTACAACTCTGCCACATGCTGATATGAATCTGTTGTCTCGAAATGTGAACTCTGGATTATCATGTAAAATAAATGTAATTTCAATATTTACCTAAATGAACGTGATCCTGGTGACTCTACACTGTCCCTGAGCAGGTGTGAGTGAGTGAGTGAGTGAGTGAGTGAGTGAGTGAGTGAGTGAGTGAGTGAGTGAGTGAGTGAGTGAGTCTTCTGTGGCCATGTGATGGACTGACAACCTGTCCTTGGAGGACCCTGTCTTCTGCCCCGTGACAGCTAAGCACCAGCTACCTGCAACTGTACTCAGGAATATGTTTTTCAAAAGATGAATGAATGAATGAATGAATGAATGAATGAATGAATGAATGAATGAATGAATGAATGAATGAATGAATGAATGGTGATTCAGATTTTTTTCCATAACTGAGAGGCTTCAATACATTTAAAAGGTCTGAAACATTTTCATTAGTTTTTTTTTTCCAATTTAATCATGCGTTATTAAAATGCTAATTTAAATATTTAATTGTTAATTTGTATATTTATAAATAATATTCACTTTAGAGAATTATGATATAATTCACACTGACACAAATCACGACTCACATTTGTTAGCTGAATCGTACAGCCTTGATGCTTGGTGCAGCGTTTTATTACCACTGACAAAGTCCACTCTAATGGAGCATGTTGGACTGGGAATTCAAACAACTACTGGCACTTTAACATCTACACATCCACACACTAACACACATTCCTCAGCTGTAGAGCTGAGCGGCTCTGAGGTGGTGTGTTTCCAGGAAAGGCTGATCACATATTGTGGAGCTGTTCTGCTGCTTCAGAGCTAAAGGAAACCAGATCGTCTGTTTTTCTAGCAGCTGAATGTAAAAATAGAAAAGGTTCTGAGCTGAAAATCAGTGAAGTCATGTCAACTCAACAGCAATCTACACATGTAGAATCACATTACTTATTATTTTATATTTTTCTTTGAAAAATAAAAATAAACCTGATTAAAATCTAACAATAAAACAATGGGAATGGAAGTCACACACAACCAGGATGAAAGAACAAAAGCTGGGTATATTATAAGAGCTAACAATGTTTCTAAACTGTGTTTCAAACAGCTTATGAATTAACAGTCACAGTGGAGGCAGCTTTAACATGACTGGTGGGTAAAAACACACACGCTGCAGAAAAATGAGAGACTAATGACTCATTAGTTATTCCTGCTAATTTGTCTTTATTTACAAGTCAAGTGTTTTGTTTTAAAGGAAGCAGAGAAAAAGTGAAACTAAGTCAGAGCTTTTAACCAATCCGTTCTTCTGGCTCAGGAAAGAGACACAGCTGATAAAACTAGAGACAGAAGGTTCAACATCAGGTTCAAATGTCTGTGTGCCACTCTGGTACAGATGTGACAAATGTCTTGATCAGGACTCTGACCTGAGATCAGATCGTGGTATCTTTAGTGGAAACTAAACACATTTTGATCCACCATCTAGAGAAAAACACCATAAGCAGGCAGTGAATGAGGAGGAGACACAAACTGCTCTATGAGAGGTCTAAAGACACGAGGCGAGTTTATCCAAACATGATGTTTGAGCTTGGACATGTGCCAGGAAGGAGTGTGTGTTTTCTGCTGCTTGGGCGGCGCAGAGCAGTTGGGGAAACCCATACTAGTACTCAATGAAGCACTTAGGCAATGAAAACGTTATGCATGCATTATTGTTGTCTCACATGCAGACCAGTTATGTGCACCCCAGAGCATAACGGATTCACCGTGACACCATGCAATAAGTAACAGAACAGAACATTTTATTTTCTCAAAGTGGTATTTTTAAATGACCCACCCCATCTTTCTCCTTACTGGATGCTCTAATTAAACTCACAACATGTAAAAGTAATTTATCTTGTGATCTACAGTTTTCATCTGAGTAAATGGAAAAAAAATAATCATCCATAAAGAAGATGACCGTCAGACCAGACAGATAAATGAGCTGCCAGCGTTAATGTTTTAAAGCGTCTAAAGTCGGTGAAGTTGTTCAGAATGTCAGCTGATGAGTCAAACTGAAGGCTCATTCGGGTTTTTGTAACTGCTGATTGTCTCCAAATCGGAGAGTAAACATGGAAGAAAACAAGAGCAGAAAAGCAGGAGTGATCACACAATAATTAACAATAAACCAGGATGTCTTCCTGCAGTCTCAGTGAGCTTTTTCTTTGTAAATGTCCTTATGCTCTGACTAATCTTATATTTAATTATTGCAGACGCAAATCTATCTACTATTTCTGAAAAATCCCCACCAACTGTTTGCTTTGGTGTTGGAACTTTTACATCCCATTTTATTCTTTTAAAATCTCCAAATCCTGCCTCTGTCATGGGTTCATTTTACATGAACTTATTCAAAGGGGAGTGAATCACTGAAGGAACTTTGATTTAATTGATTTATTTATTAACAACTGATTTTTGGGCTTTAACACCAGAATGCATCCTGAGTCCTCGGAGAGGCGATTTGGGATCTAATGTCTTTTTGGTGCAAGAACAAAGGAAACACTGTGCACTTATAGAATGGAGGGGGTTATATAAAGCCTTATAGATCAAATTACTTTAGGATCAATCCTAAAAGCCCTGCACCCTCTGATGTAAGCAGCGAGGGGACGTGAGCTCTGCTTTTGCTTCACTCTAAATCCAGTTCCCTGAAACTTTCCTGAAACCAGGATGAGCTTATGAACATTAAATTAAACTTTAATCTTATAAATAGGAACCCTGTAAATTAATATTATCTGGGCTTGTAATAAAAACTCACATCTGTTAGGAATGTTCTTACAGTTGCTACCAGCAGATGGACCACATCTGGCCTTGTTTCATCCGTGTTTAAAATCCTTCAGAATTATTCTCTTTCAGCTGAATCTGAAGGTAAACTCATTGCATCTTCATCCTTGACAGACAGCAGAAATAGAGCTCCAATATTCCTGCAGGACAGAAGATTCTCATTCTCCACATCCAAACAGAGGAACCTTTGAAGTGGGACAATGCAGCCAGAGAACACGCTGCAGGATTTACCAGCTTATGCCCAGAAATCTAAATGAAGGCAGCTCAGCACCACTGAGGTTTGGGAAGTGCTTGTTAGGCAAGATGCATTCAGGGACACACAGGAAAGTTGCACACCCAGTCCTATGAATAATTTCTACCCTCCTTTCACTGTCCTACCATGATGCACTCAGTTAAATGAGCATGTTTGGTCCCTGAGGGGCAGCTAACACCTTCTCACTGCTGAGCGTATTGATTCAGTGAAATGAAGCAGGCTTCGACTTGGCTTAATGCTCCGTGCAGCTCAACCCTGTTGCAGTGTAAAGCGTCTCTCACTTACAGCAGACAAAAGACCTCACAGCAGCAGCTGCTGCTCCCAGCATGATGGGTTAATGGGAAGATCATCAACTTATTATGTAAGTGATGACTACTATCTACATAACCAAGAACACCATTTTTACAGGCCTGAGAACAGAATCTCTAATGCCTCTGAAGTTTGTCTGAAGACACAGCAGCACACAACAACCCTCAGTGAGAGCTGCAATTCACTGAAGTCCTGATAGATTTACATGGGGTTTCATGTCAGTAACAGGATATTACTATGGCATACAAAATTCATACCAAGCTGACAGGCCTGATGCGTTGTGGTAAACAGAACAGAGATGGATACATGAGCAGAAGATCTGACTGCAGCCAAAATGCTTTTAACCAACCTTCTGTCGGCTCGGACAATGACAGGAAGGTTATTGAGTGCTTAGACAATAATTGAGCAGACTGAAAGAGTGAACTGTTGATTTATTCATTATTTTGTCTTATGTTGTAAATTTAGTATCCGTTCATTTTCTTTCCCAATCCCAGGTCCAGGATGGAAGCCCAGACCCCCCCTCTCACCCCACTCTTATAGGGGTACCTTCAAGAGACCCTGTAGTGTTCTGGGTCTGCACAGGGTCCTCTGGGAAAGGCTAGCAGGGTGCGTCCAGGATGAAGAGAAGCAGCTGTTCTACATAAAAATCTCCCCAGATCATGGGGCTCATCACTGTATATCTGAGGCTCAGCCCAGCCACCCCACTGAACATCATTTTCAGCTTTCTTTTTTATCCAAAATGAATGACGATTGGTGAGTACTGGAATGTAGACTGACCAGTTTGTCTCTCAGATCAGTTCTTAGTCAGAACAGACAAAGCAAATCCCTGAATCACACCTTATTTTCACTTAGCCACGACCTCTGGCTTGGTGGATCGAGCTCTAATTTTGGTCACCTCCAAACCACTCTAGTGTGTGTTGGATTCCATGCCATGGAGACGCCAACAGAACCACAACATTTGCAAAGAGCACGGATGAGACCCTGAGGTTCCCAAAGCAAACTCCCTCCTTCATGATTTGGGATCCAATACAGGACAGGATCAAAGACCAAAGCTGCACATGTCAGGACATAAAAACAAAACTGTCGAGGAACAAATGTCTCAACAAGTTTACCCCAAGGTTAAACATCATTGTCTATTTTCTATCAGAAGCTAATGCAGGAGATAGGTGTAGGAGTCTATTTTCATGTTCAGCCTGCATTAAAAACTCAGAGTGACTCATCATTTTAAAAAATAATAAGTAAAAAATGTTTTTTTCAGTGAAGGACATCTTTACGGTAAATTATGTGAGTCCATCTGCCTGAGAACTGAAGACTGAACCAAACTGGGTCATAAAAGAAAACAATGATGTAAACACTGCAGCAGATCTTCAACATAATTACTGATTAAAGGCATACTATGCAACTTTTTCATATGTTTAAATCATTTTCTTGAGCCAGTATGTTCTAAAATGACCCTTTACAGGGTTAATGAAATGTCACACAGACCCCCACCGCCCTCTGTGGCCAGAATACCGCACTTGCAACTGCTGGACTTAGACATTTCCTGCATGTTTTAGATCATGAACACAGCTGATTTGTTTGATTTAGTGATGAACCGCTCCTGTAGACACTAATGAAGGCTGAGGAGACATTTCAGCAGTTAGATTAAGGTGTTAAAAAGACGAACGCACAGCGAGTAGATAAGTCTCAATTTCACTAACGAACACTAGGGGGTGCTAAAAACAAGCCAAAACTGTCAAGTGTTCCTTGAAGAAGAGAACCAAAGCGCTGCAATGGTCCAGTCAACGTCCAGACCTGAACTTGACTGAAAAACTGTAAACAAATACAGATAATGTAAAATAAATGTGGACTTAAAATCCTCCACAACAATGTGAAAAGCAGGTCTGATAAAATGACTTGAAGTCATTACAGATGACGATAAAAGCTATTGAGGTGGATTTAAATTTTACACATTTTTTTTTTCCATTTTGGATTCATTTTAATTCATACTAATGACATAGTGTAATGAAGGCCTCTTATTGTCCGGATGTGTCTACCTGACAATGTTTAGCAATCTGACCTTTGAACATAGTTGTTGTTTAAATCAGGCATTTTTTAGAATATGCATCTAGAACATCTAATATTTCCTAAACACCTGTCACTGGAGAAAGAAAACAGTTGGGTTTAGGGTTTGTTTTTCGCATAAAGTTTGAAGCTAAGTCCCACTTACTGAGTCGACCATCTGCCTTTCCTAAAGTAAAAAGTGTTGTAGTTTGAAATGCTAAACATGACTCTGTCCTACACACTGGACTTTTAACAGAGCAGCTTTCTGCTGCCCATGTTGTGTGTGAAGTGCACCAGACCTTACTTTGATTTCAGGTATATTTTTGGAGCTAAATAAGTTGTAAAATCCACCTCACAGAGACTGCAGAAAAACATTCATGAAGTGTGGCGGTGAACAGAATTCATTACCTAACAGAAAAACAAAAGGCAAAAAGAAACAGACTTTACACTTGAATACTTACAAACTAGAAAAAAACAAATATTTAATGTTAAGTTGTAGAGAAAAAAACTTATGAATTAAAGATACGCACACAGTAAGCATATTTCCTCCCACCAGGGACAGACGACTACACCAGAACTCCTGTTCAACGCTTAAATCCTTCTCCATCTCTGGCTGCTTCAGCAGCTCCTTCAAGTCACAGGCTTGAAAGGACGCCAGGACGGCGTGTTGACACGGGCTGGATTTGGAACTGTTCGTTGTTTGTGATAGTTTTATTAAAGTCGGTCTCACTGTTTAACCCTCTCAACCCGAGGCATCACCTCCGAGGCCAACCTCTCCTCCATCTCACTTTCTCCGCTCTGCCTTTAATTCATCGGCTGGCTGTCGTACAGAAAAGCAGCCGCAGCGGTGAAGCGGCGTTTGAAAAGCAGCAGATAAAGAGAGGAGGAGAGTGAGCATTCAGGGCATGAGTGCGGGCCAATTAGAGAATTGCCCTGGGTTGTCCTGTTATCTTTCTCACACACAGCTTTAACAGGATGTGCAGACAAAACCCAGCCCAGGGGCGCGCACGCACACACACACACACACACAGACACACACGCACGCACACACACACACACGCACAAACACACACACACACACACGCACACACACACACACACACGCACACACACGCACACACACACACACGCACGCACGCACACACACACACACACACACACGTGCGCGCGCACACACACAATGTTTTATTAGAACACTGTGTGCTCCTGAGTCCATTATAGATACATATTTACACACCATGGAGACATGATATAACAAGGTCAGAAACAGAACTGGGGGGTGGAAGCAGGCGGACAGGAGGGGGAATGCGTGGGAGAAAGGGGAAGAGAGGGAGAGAGGGGGAAAAGGAAAAGACATTGGGTTGTAAAAGAGAAAACTAGACAATATAAAGAACTAGTAAAGGTGTTAACATGAGACTGGACGCTCTCTGTCAACTGCCCAAGTCACCAGACCACTCATACAGTATAAAACATTTGAGGTGAAACAGGAAAATCACATCATGGAAGCACACCTGACAAACCTGCAGCAGCAGACGGCACGGCCCTCTTGGTGAGGTCTCTGAGATCCGCTCTGGCTTTCTTTCCTTCACCCTGGTGGGTCAGGCAGAATCCTCCTCCATCAACCTCACCTCTGCTGTTGTTCAGACCGATGCCTCCTCATCTCTCCTGGTCTTCCTCTTCGGTGAGTCAAAACCAATCATCCACCGTTACAGCAGAAGATCCTATCGGTACCGCTTCTCTGACTCCTGGTGGGCCGAATCAACTCCTCCACAACAATCAACACCACGTCCTCTGCTGCTGTTCCAGCTGATGCCACCGTTTCTTCTCTGGTGGGTTTATTGGACCCCTCCATACTTCCAACTCCACCACCATGACAATGTTGTCACCAAGATGTTATTCCTGGGGTCCACATTTACTTCTTGCTTCATCCAGAGGTCCATGCTGAGACCCCGCTGCACCCAGAGGTGCCGCCATCAGCCGCCTGAGTCTAGGTTCCTGCCTACTCCACCAACAGCGGTCCCCAGGGCTTCCGTCACATCCACACCTCCCCAGCAGAAGGCATCCTCCATGGTCCAGACTTCCCCAGCACCATTACTGCTGTTGGCTGCTTGAGTTCAGGTTCCTGTGCTTGACAGCCACTAGGGCTCCAGCCACTCTATTACCACTGCCGACCGCCCGAGTCCAGGGTTCTGTGCCGTGGATGTTCATCTCCTGGGTTACTGCTCTTCCGTTAACCGCCAAAGGTCTGCCAGTTCCTGCACATTCACCACCAGTCTGCCTTGGCCTAGTACCCTTTTGTTTAGTTCAGTTTTTGAGGCTTAGATTCATCATTGCTGTTTAGGTCTATCGTTGCTGTTGTGAGGGTGGGAGGACAGGGATTTTGAAAAGCTACAATTAGGTGCAGAACTTTCAATGTCATTTATGTCACGTAAAATTAAATGTTCTTAAATATCTTTTACTTATTAACTTCCTGCTGCTCCAGAGGAGTCACCTTTATGCTCTGCTGAAATCAGCAGCTGTCCATGTGGACAAGAAAACTGTCTTCTGGAGACAAGTTTTATTGTCAGACGAGGCAAAGAAGGAACTGTTTAGACACAATAACAAAAAGTACGCTTGGTGAACTCAGGGTGAGGCTTTTAGACCTCCCACCTGTCAAGCACAGTGATGGTAGCATCAAGCTGTAGAAATGATGCGAAAAGTGAATGGAACAGGCAAAACACATTTTTTTGTCTTTACGTTGATCTGAAATCAGCTAGATTTTTTAATCTTATACTCAGTTAGGCATTCCAACAGGGAAATGACAGCAAGAACATATCAAAAAGACTTCTGGTTGAATAAAGAAGGCTACCATCAAGCTATGTTGACCTCTTAAAAACTGACCACAACCCTAGATTATTAAAGGCACACTTGTAAGTTTTGGCTTGTTTTTAGCACCCCCTAGTGTCCAGTTAGTAAAACCAAAAGTGAAACTTATCTCCTCACTGTGCGTTGGTCTTTTTAACACCTTAATCTAACTGCTGAAATGTCTCCTCAGCCTTCATTAGTGTCTACAGGAGCAGTTCATCACTAAATCAAACAAATCAGCTGTGTTCATGATCTAAAACATGCAGGAAACATGCTGGAAGCACACTGCAGCGCCAGGCATGTCAGCTCCACTTTACTAAGTCCAACAGGGACCGGACCAGCACTCTGAAGTTGCAAGTGTGATATTCTGGCCACAGAGGGCGGTGGGGGTCTGAGTGACATTTCATTAACCCTGTAAAGTATCATTTTAGCACATACTGGCTCAAGAACATGATTTAAAAATATGAAAAAGTTGCAAAGTGTGGCTTTAAAGAGTTATTCCATGCAACAAACCAACCACATTTTTTATGAACCCTACAAATTCTGCTAAATTGAGTGGTCAAAAATGAGCTAGAAATATGTCGGAAGCTTCCTGACAGTTCCAAAAACAGATAACTGATTAGATCTTAGCAAGGATAAATGAATACATTAAGACATGTAGGTTTAATCTGATGTGAATAAGATAAAATTCACACAAAAATCACATTTATGCACCCATTTTTTGTTTTAAAACTCATTAAAGTTGTATAATCATTTCACAATGAACAGAGAAAGGTTAAAATCCATTTTAAATGCAACTGTAATCACACTGGCTGCACATAAATGAAATGGTGTTAAAAAGAGAAACAAAAGAAACAACCATTCAGTTCACTTGATTTTCAGATAAACTCTTCTGTTTGCACAGACTGCAGGCATAAAAACACAAGACACACTTAAACATTAGTCAGCTGAATACGTGTGGTTTAATTATGTAAAACACTGGAGTAGAGTTTTAAAAATAAACACAACTTTGTTCTTACCTTTGGCCAAAACAAGAAGATTTGGTATTTGAAACAAAAAGTCAATGACGCAAAACTGGAAAATAAAAATCATCTCTTTTAAACATTATGTGACTTTTCTCCACCTCCTCTCTCCCCACCTTTTAAATACACGCTCACTTATTCATAGTCAAACACTCCAGAACGATGCTGGCTGCCATTGTGTTCCTCCAGCTGTGGTCTGTCTGCACAGCACTGGCAGCATTTATTCTCTTAAATTATTTTATGCTCTCAAGTTTCGCCCTCAGTCCAAGGACATGAATATGAAACAATCTGTACCCAATTAAAAATGAAGATGTGATTACATTGGTACATTGCACTTCAAATCAAATGTGAAAATTTTAATTCCACAGGACCAGATAATGAAGGTGGGACTCTGGCATCAGTGTCAAAGCAAGCATTAGAGTAAATATCCATACACAGCAGGCCAGCCAAGTCTGCACATCAGTTAACTGTGGATCAGTTAGAAACCTGGCTCAGACCTAGAGTTCTCCTCTTAGAAACATTCAGAACCGTCAGCTAATATAGTTTATTACTGTCAATAAACAAAAACCTGTGAAAGTAGAATGTTGCATCACAATAAACAAAGAAGAAATGAACAAAGACTAGAAAGTTGTTTCATGTATATTTTGTTTTTCAATGATACCTTGAAAGTCAATCATTTCTGTCTTTTGTTGGTAAAAACAGAGCGTTGTGTTTATTCATGTATTTTCATACAGATAAGATGTTTCATCTAATTCTGAAAGAGACTTCTTTCATGGAGTTGAACTCTGTAAGTAGTTTATTGTTAGCCTCAAGGGTAACTTTCTCAATTATAAGTCATTATGGATAAGAGCGACTGCACTTTTACACTTGCAGAACCTTTAACAGAACTCAGCGGTGAATTTTATCCTAAAGCACTACTGGTCTCCTCAATTCTCTCGAATTTGTTGATGCACCTTGCAACTGTGTGGAGGGAAGTGGCAGTGGTGAGCAATGGCCTTGTGGTGCTGCATTCATTTGCGCTCAGACATCTGAAATCTACCCTTTAAAACACCAGTTTTGAACTAAGTATTTGTTTAAATGTGTCTGACTAAAACTGGGGGGCACCTCAGGGCTACATCTGTGGTTCAAACTCAGATCCTTGGGGAACGCCATTGTTTAAAATGAGATATGAGGTGATTGTGAAACCTCTCTACCTTCATGTTCTGGGTATTTAAACCATCTCACAGCATGTTTGATCATGGATCAATACATTTAGGCTTTTTTCTTATTATAGGAACTATCCTTTGACATTCTCCTTAAAGACTGTTCAGGTCACCATATGAACCACATCCTGACTGACTGACACACACACACACACACACACACACACACTGAAGCTGTGTCAGGAGGAAGCATCTTACTCCTCTCCCCTGTGGATAGATTATCTGCTCTGCTCTCTTTTCTGCTGCCATCAACTCTCCTCTTTCTGCTTCCTCAGGCTCTTGTCTCATATTTCATCCCCTCCATTTTGCCTCTCTCCTATTTTCCACTTCCTGCATGTGTTGCATCTTTTTGTCATTTTTTACTCTTTTCCCATCTCTCTTGCATTCTTTTTGGCTTTCTCTCATTTGATCAACCCTAGTTTGATCTTGTCTTCTCTCCTCTTTTACACCTTAGCCTTTATAAACTGTATCTTTTTCACTTTCTCTGTGTAGATGAAAGACCTGCTACTCATGTGAGCATGTCAGAGGTAAAAAGTGAAGTTGGGACAGCAGAAGTCTCTTTCATCATTTAGAGCATCATCTGGTGGATGTGATCAGCTGTCATTTCAGATGTCTGTTAGGAGATCTCATATGAAGAACAAGATCATTTAGAGGTTAAAAAAAGACTGCAGGCACCATAGTGTTTAAACAAACTGTTGATAGAAAGACAGTCAACACCCTTAGCTTTGGTGAGAATCTGAAAAAAGAAAAAAATAATTAATAAAATTTTAATGATACCTTGTGGCAAACCAGAAAAATAAAATAACATTAAATTATTGTCTTTCTACTTTAAATCAGTGGAGAAAACGATCCTCCTACAAAATAAATCACCAGATTAAATGTCTAGTTTCTCTGAACACTCAGTGAAGACCCTACTGATCAATACATTTGAGGGAAGAAACAATGCCAACAATGGATTATTATTTGATATTTATTTGACTTGATAGAACTAGCTTTGATAGTTTTACAATGTAAAAGTTAATTTGTGGTGAAGAACTGAAACACATGATTAGTAAGGAAGCAATGTGGTAGAACTGAAAATAATGAACTGCACATATTAATTTATTCTTTATTAGTCCTTCTAGGGAAATTTCTTCTCTGCATTTGACCCATCTCTGAGGAGTAGCAGTCTGATCTTCATATGGCATCCAGATGGTAATTTACAGACTCAGTAGCTTGCCTGAGAATACGTCACGGGATTGAACCACTGTCCATCCAATCAGTGAACAACTGCTCTGCCCATTTAGCCACAAGCACCCCTCAACATACTCATGCTTAATGATTTTAATCAACCAAAACTGCACAAAATCTTTAAAACTTTACTTGATAAAATTACCCAAAAGTTTGTAAGTAAAACTGTTTTCAATAAAATTAAATAATAAAGTTTAAAGTTTATACAAATAAAAATAACAAACACAAAAATTTGCAAAAGATGGTCAAAAACAAATTTAACACACTGTTGATCACAGCACCTTAATAAACAGACTTCGTGACTCGGTGGGAATCTCTGGAACTGTTCTAGACTGGTTCAGATCGTACCTTTCTAACAGAAGTTTCAGTGTCTGTACCAAATCATGTCAGATTCCAATGGTCAACTCTGTGGGGTACCCCAAAGCTCTGTTTTGGGTCCAGTCCTGTTTTTATTATATATACACCCTCTTGGACAGATAATTGATGCTTTTCATGATGTCTCCTATCACCTATATGCAGATGACATTCAGCTGTACTGCTCCTTTAAGGATTCTGAGTTCTATAAACTGGCTGAACTACTAGAGTACCTATCAGCGATCACTAGCTGGCTAGAAGATAACTTCCTTCAGTTAAACTCTGAAAACACTGAATGTCTGATCATTGCCCCTGACAGCATGGCTCCTCTGATTAGTCAACAACTTGGTCATTTAAAGCAGCAATCCGGAGTTTTCCCCTTTCAGGAATTATGTATGATTTTTCAGAAATCTTTAAAAGTGATTGTCTTATCATGTAGTGTGATATAATGTAAGCAATACGGTTGTTGGTTTTTTTTTTTTTTTGAGTGCCGGTCAGAACTAACCAATGGCGTTAGACTACTGCTTACGTGCTATAAAGTTAAGGAAGTACCTCGGCTGATGCAGCGTTGATGAACTTTTCACAGACAAGTAAGTCTTTAAAATATAAATATATGAAAATACAACATGGCATGAGAATAATACTTGTAAAACAACGTGTTTTAGCTCTGTTTGTTAGCTACAGAAGCACATTCATTAACAAGAAATGTGCAGTCGCCATCTTAAAAAACCGAATCTAACGACTCTTGGTGTGATATGTTTGTCAGCCACTATGGTGCCATCAGATAAAAGAAATACTCCAGACGCTTTAACTTTGGCCGTCAAGTCAAACTTGAGGAATTTGGGTGTTTTTGACCAATCAACGTCTCTTGAAGGCCACTCAAAAACGTTGGTCCGAAACTGTTTTTAATCACTTGAGAAAAATCTCCAAACTGTGAAGGTTGGTGTCAAAACATGAACTTGAAATAGTTATCCATGCCTTTATCTCCTCCCGTCTAGATTACTGTAACACACTTTTCACATGTTTTAACAAAAAAGCCCTTGACCGCCTTCAGTTGGTCCAGAACTCTGCAGCTAGGCTCCTAACTGGAGCAGACAGAAGAGCTCACATCACTCATTTTCTGATGTCTCTGCACTGGTTGTGAGCCAACACTACCACACACTACCCTTCAACTCTTTTTAACACTTTTCCTTTTTCAAAACTTCAAGGTCTTAAAAGTTCTTTTCATATCAACTCACCCCTCTCTTGTGGATTCTAGCTTCTGCTCAACTCTTCTCTGCTCTTATAGCAAATTATGAAACTGAAACTCTCCCAAATCACACTTCTATATAGGTTTCTGCTTTAGTTCCATCAGAATGTATGAGCTCTTATGGAACAGCAGCAATGTTAAAAAGTTAACAGGAAACCCTAAAATCAACTACAAATAACACAAGAAAATAAAACAGCTCAGGGAGATTTCCATATAAAGAATAATCATCAGTGAAGTGTCAGCAGGCAGCTGTTGTCTGGATCAAATCTATAAATAAGATGAATGACTGTTGATCTGATCTAAAAAAGAGAGATTTAATTTGATTCTGCTGGCTATCTGATTGTATTATATATAAAGAGCGGAACAGACCGACGAGACACCAGCAGAAATGCAGAGAAGTGTCTCAAACAGATAAAACCCAATCTGTCAATGAAACATGTTCTGGGACCAGAGCTGTATGTCAACTATATGTTCTCAAATAAAAGCTTTAAAACTCAATTACTTTAAGGGTCTTTTGTTGTTTAGCACATCTCAATTGCTGCCGTTGGAAATAAAAGTCATGACAAAGCTGAATGAGTCCTCAAAATGTACATTACATGTACTCATTTTACCGTGAAATGACATGAAAATTGTGCACTCACTGGAAGAACATCTAAAGATTTCTGGCCTGCCAGGGCCTCCAGTGTTTTAAGATCCTAATAACACCCCAAGGAAGGAAGAGGAGTGGATGATCAGGATTCTGCAGTATCACGCAAAACCAATGCTGAGGGTTGATCTTATTAACAAAGAGAGAAAATCTTTTGGAATTGTTTAACATTGAGCATGTCTCTGTTTCAACACAATATAGCTTGGGCCTAATGGTTTAAAGAGGTCCTTCACTCATATTCTTAATACATTTGCAGTGGTCTACAGTAGTGATGGTAAACTCGATTCTTTTTACTGAATCGAGTTTGAATGAGTCACTCACCAAAATGAATCGGGTTTTCGAGTCATTTGACTCACTGAGTCAGTTGCCCAGAGTGCAAAAAAAAAATCAAAATTTTTACTCTTACTTAATTTGCTCCTCTTTCTATGTAAATCCTACTGCTAAGATGAGTGATTGAAAAAAACTATCAATTTTATACACTAAACGCAAGCTTGAAGGAGTTCTGCTGTGTGGTGGAGTTGCTAATGCTAACGGTTAGCTTCTACTAGCCCAGATGTTCTCTGCTGTTTCCTGGACACTAAACCAACAACAGCCTTCCCTGTCGTGAGTCAAGATGGTTGAGTCCAAAAACATTAAGTGACAGTGTGACATAGATCTGTCAGGCTTTTCTGAACTGAGCATTTTTTGTCTATTTTCTATCAGAAGTTAATGCAGCCTGCATGTTAAACTCAAAGTGACCGATCATTTTCAAAAATAATAAGTAAAAATGGTTTCTGGACCTGCTCTTTAAATCATAACAGAGCCTAAATCAGATTAAACATAACTTTACTGATTAAAATAATTAAAGATGGGAAATAATTTTGTTGGGAGAGAAACCCAAGTCTGAGGACACACTAGGAGTCAAGTCCAAACACTGCTAGATGTCACAGAGGTAGTTATGATGCTCTCCTCTGTGTCAGGCCATCAAGAGTTGATGAGATTTGCTGTGAGATGTTGAAGGATCTACATGTTGAGGAGCTGTCACTGGTTTGACTGCTGACTGGGATGGTGGTTCTATTTAAAAAAGAGAAACTGGAAAATGGGCTCCAACTATTAAAGTATCATATGTCTGGACCTCCCAGGAAAGTTTTCTCTTGGGTTTTGGAAATTAGTTTCTGACCAACTGTGAGTGCAGAATCAGGAGAAGTGGGACTTTTGTCCAGATAATTGAAGAGTGGACCGGAGCTTTAGCATCGCAGATTTGCTGAGATTATGTGAGATTTGCTCTCTAGTCTACAAAAATCTGGGAAAAGATGACATTTTCCAGACACTTGCCTATTCCAGTCACTTTTAAGGTCTATAGGTCCCTTGTTCAACCAAAGCAGGAGCTATGTCTGCATTTTCAGCAGACTCGTCCCTGCCAGAGACGCCCTTGTTTGTGTTGTTTATGGACAGAGTTTCAAGGTGTAGACATGGAGAGAAATGTGTCTGATTTTTAAACCCCTGGGTCTCTTCTCTGCTTTTTGCAGGCAGTGTGGTTCAGTTGGCATTTTTAAGCCATGACCTTCAGTGTGAACTGAGATAGTTCACAGCTGAGTGTGAGACAGACAGGAAGAGTCTGAGGTTATGGTAATGAGGGTGTTGATCTGGTCTGTCATGGTGAAGAAGGAGCAAAGCCAAACAGCGGACCGCTCAACTTCCTGATCCATCTATATTTCAACAGCCATCTATGGTCACGAGTTATGAAATGGGATTCAAAGAATAACATCTTAGATCATTTACATTAAAAGCAACTAGAGGTTGTTCAAACATCTGATGCCTCTCATCTTCCTCTGAAGGTTGTCTGGATGTGTAGCACTGAGAAGAGAGCATGGACCTAGATCTTACTAGAGGCATCTTACGTCCCTTCAGGATCTCCCAGGAGGGGCTAGAGTGTCTATGGGCAGAGGGAGGTCTGCTACTTCTATGACCCAACATTGGATAAGCAACAGCAGATAGATGCATGGATGTTTAAGAAATTAAAACTAAATGTATAAAAGCCAAGCTGACTATATTGATGCTGATTAATTATCATGGCCAACGTGTTTAATAATCTGTTACTGACAAAATATTAGCAAAAAGTACCAAAGTTAACTCAAATCAAACATCAAACACAAAAAGTCTCAATGCAAATGAGGAAGCTCTGCTCATCTGATTCCGATGATCCCTGCTGTAAATCCACTGACAGGACGTGATGATACTCCAGCTCACGATCTCACAGCTCAGCAGTATATCCTTTAATTCTTCCTAATATCGGCCTGAGGGTCTTTCTGTGGGTTTCTGTCCTGTGTCCTCTGTTCTAACACCTGACCGTGTAACATTACCTGCTGCAGGCAGTAATATTCTCTCTGATATCTCACACTGTCACAGCACTGCCTCTCCTTCTGGTCACAGAGCCCTGTAGCTTCCTAAGATGTGATTTAGCTTCTATCAGCCTTTCTCTGTTTGTAACATGACATCCCTACTCTGCTGCTGGGTAATATTTCCCAAATGTTTTCAGCTCCTCACCATTCAAACATGATGTGCCTTTGTCTTTGAATCATGTTTACTTCTCCCCTCTTGACAAGCAGCTAATGTTCATCCAACATGTTCTCCAACTTATTGACTTTCTGTACATGCAGCAGTGCCACAGGTTATAGCGGCTTACAACAGCTCTTAAACAAACAGCCATTCTGGTACTACACAGGTAATAGGGTAAATATTTGGTCAGGTTTGGGGAATTACCATGTTTGTTCAGGAAAAATCAGATCCCTTTGTATGCAAGGAGAATGTTCATGCCTATACATCATCCATTTAAAATAAAGTTCCACCACCACCTGCTTCATATTGTCAAAATGCTGGGGTAAAGGACCAAGTGCAGGATGATAACTCCAAAAGGCAGGCAGGTAAAACTCAAAACTACTTTAATAACTAATGCAAATATTCCAAGGCATATGAAGATTGAAGTGATACAGAAGATGTCAGGACACTCTCCACCTCACACCATTAAAAAGAAAAGAACTCATCAGCACTGAGACCAACATCAGGCGTGTTTCTGTTGTCGGAACTTCAGGGTAAATTCTGGGAAGGGGAAATTGACCGGGAGATAAGACGTCCCGGTCCTCTCAGCTGTTTCAGGATTTTGCACAGACATCAGCAAATCGCGACTGCTTCAGCAGTGAGTGATGTCACTGATCAGCTCCAAAAAGCATCCACAGTAACATTAAAAGTTTTATTCTGTCAATGTACGGCATGATTTAATCCATTCGGAGGAGCGGGAGAGCTATTGTGTGATGTAAAATGTTGCTGAGGCGTTCAAAGACCAGAAGAAGCGCCATTTTTTACGGTCCTCTGTGAAACAACAAAGCTCTGTGAATTACGCCGTTGTGGTGGAGATTTCCACTGCGTTTTCGATGTCGGGAGTTTTGTAACAGTGATTTTAAAGCAGTGTGAACAGTGCTTATTTGCTTGTGCTTCCTTCTGCTTCACCAACAACTCTTCTAATTTTACACATGCTGGTCGTTTTGGACGACGTCTGCTGATGTAATTTCCTACTGAGTTACAGCCAATCAGCATGAGTTAACCAAAGGTTCAACTCAGCGACTTTACCCCTGTTCCCTGTTCAGGCACTCTGGTGGTTCCTGAAAATGGTCGGTTTGGCTGGCCGATGAAGTAGAGACACACGCATGCCGGGGAATTCCAGTAAAATTCCCTTGATATTTTGACAAGACCCTTTGGGGTGATGTTGGATGTTAGTGGCTCATGCAGTCAGAGATCATGAGCAGGTACAAGTATTTAGCTAATTTCACCAGCGCCACAGTTTATTTTCCAATGACGAGGGGACAAGTCATGTACGCTTCCTTTCAGAAGTCCACCACTATTTCCAAATTGGTGGTTGATTGGTTGTACACCACTCAGCAAGCTCTGACATCCTTCCGGTACATAGACTCTTTATTTTTGAGATTTAACCAACAACAGCAGTGTCATCTGCAAACAACTCAATATGATTAAAAGGATATCTTGCAGGAGGGGACAGTGCCTGTGTTGAGAACAATGGTGGAAAACAACACACCTTGGATCCTTACATTCCAGTCTGTCCATCAGAGGTCCAAAGCCCAGTTGCACATTGAGTTTAATGATATTGTCTGTGGAATAAAGGTGGTAAACTTAGAACTGAAATCCAGAGAGATCAGTCTGAGACACAAGTCCTGGGACTCCAGGTGAGTGACAGCATGGGGGATGACAGCTGACACTGCATCAGACACAGAGCAGTTCCTTCTGTTTGCTTACTGATGTGGGTCCACTGACATCTTCTTCACGTGGGTCAAAAACAGCTTCATGACAATCAGGGTCAGAGCCATTTCACTTGCGTGTACAAGGTCCTTTAATGCATTGAGCAACATCTCTGTGCTCTCCTCTCTCATTCTACAAAAGCAAGTTGTGTTCTCCAAACACTATTAAGTGTCTGTTTGTTCCTGGCTGTTCTTATTCAGTAGTTTTTCAGTTAGTGTGTGTGTATTGATCTAGATTTACATAAGCAATAAAACGTACCTTGATACTATAAGCATTTGCAGCAAAACAAATTTACAAGGCTGTTTTTTGATGAGGAAGCAAATGGCCAAGTGTGCACTTTTAACAGGGTTAGTAAAACATAACAATACATCAAGAAGCTGGGTGAATCTCTGGCCTGTATCATGATCAAGACTTGATTGATTTTACGCATTCACCCCTCAGATCATCTAGAATGTTCCTGTAGGCAGTAGGTGGTGGCGTTAGCACACCCTGACTCTGAAAGCACATTTTTACATCCTTTCACATTCACACTATGTGGTGCATGTTTAGTTTAGGCTTTTGATCATTTTTAATCACAAAAGTTTTAAGAGTAAACTACCCATGTTTGAAGTTGATAAGGTGGAATGTAAAGGAGAAAATGTCACATGTAATGTTTGTAAAATATAAAAAAATGAGTTTAGATTTGTGATCCAGGCATTTTGATTTATATAGCACTTATCACAGAAAAAAAATTCACAAAGATTAACAAAACAAATCATAAAGTTAAAAAATCATCCTAAAACAAAACAAAATACTGTATAAAACAAATAAAAGATCATTTAAATCACAAAGCACAGATGAAGAAAACTAAAAAATAAAATTTTTGCATCAAAACAGATTTAAAAGGGCAAAGCCATAAATCAAAACCGGCAAAAAAAATCATAAAACAAATAAAAGATCATTAAAATCAGAAAGGGGCTTAATATACAGTAGATGAAGGATACACAAAAGATTTAAGTAAAAGCAGTTTTAAATAAAAGGGTCTTCAGCTGCTTTTTAAAGGTGACCAGACTGTCAGTAACACGTAGGGATAAAGGAAGTTGATTCCAAAGTCGGGGTGCAACAGCCTGGAAAGATCGATCACCTCGACTTTTCTATTTGGTCTTTGGAACTTCTAGGAGGTTCTGGTTGGTGGACCTGAGGGCTCGGGTTGGAGCTAAAGGCTTTAACAGTTCAGTAATATAAGGAGGAGCTTGGCCATGTAGAGCCCTGAAAGCTCTAGTCAGGATTCTAAAATAAATTCCAAAGTTAATGGGTAACCAGTGCAGAGACATCAGAATATAGGAGTGATGTGAGCTCTTCTGTCTGCTCCAGTTAGGAGCCTCGCTGCAGAGTTCTGGACCAACTGAAGGCGGTCAAGGGCTTTTTTGTCAAAACATGTGAAAATTGTGTTACGGTAATCTAGACGGGAGGAGATAAAGGCATGGCTAACCATTTCAAGTTCATGTTTTGACACCAACCTTCGCAGTTTGGAGATATTTCTCAAATGATAAATGATTTGAGGAGCCATGCTCTCAGGGGCAATGATCAGAAATTCAGTCTTTTCAGAGTTTAACTGAAGGAAGTTATCTTCTAGCCAGCTAGCGATCATTAAATAGAAGTTTCCCACTGTTACACATACACCTTAATAGAAATGCCTCAATTAAAAACTACACAACATGACATTAGTTATTTCTGGCTAGTATTAAGCTAATGAAAATGCATGGTAAATGAGAGGATAAATCAAGATATTGAGTTATGTATGTCTGTGTGTGTATCAACCTACTCCCCACCCTCTCGATCAAAATGGATGAAAGTAAAGTGATATAGCTGCAGAGCTCTCTGAGCAAACATCTGAGCAGAACTTTCACTCTGTGCTCTATGACGGTCGGCAACAGAATTATTGGAAAATTTGGAAATTGAAATACACACAAATGCGACCCACGTTGATATTTGCAGTAGTAAGTTCTGTCTAACCGACCGCCGTCATAGAGCACAGAGTGAAAGTTCTGCTCAGGGTTCTGCTCAACGAAGAGGCTGAACGGCTGTGATGTCACTGAAATCGTCACCGGCTAATTTCACTAAGCGTCTGTAAAGGACCCCGGATAATAACAACAAAGCACGTCTGAGACGATCCTAACTAACAGGGGAATAGTGCTAGTGATTCATACCAAATCATTAACATCATTGAAAAATTGTGGCAAACAATTATATATATATATAACCTTGTATGGTCCATAACATTCAGTAAAATCTAATGACAGCTGCAGATCTTCAACCTGGGTTATTATATGAAAGTTTATAGTCTGCTGGAAAACCCAGCATGCTGGTATCTTTTACTGTATCTTTATGATCCTTCTGGTTTACCAGACTTCCTGTTTATTGGTATTGTAAATCACCTTTGTCTGTGTATAAAAGTGTCAACAATCACAGCTGTCAGTTGCATATTTTATCTAAAGAAGTGGGATTACAAATAGTTTGGAAATCAATAAAACACAAAGACATTCACACCATACAGTATGATTGGGAAGGCTTTAACCAAACTAAATCATCCCTACTTTGAACCCTCTAAAAAACAACTAAACTGTTCCTTACATGAAATATGGAAACCAAAATTCATGAGTTTTTTGGTAAGTTAAGACCCCAAAAGGTGATTATTTTCAAGAATAAGAATAATCAAACAGAAGACATTTTTTAAATCGTTTGAAACCACCTTTGGTTCTTCTGCCTGATGAAAAAATCATGGTGAAAATTCCAAACAACATTTTAATTTGCTGAAAGCTCCACAGGACAGCATTAAGTATTCAATGACATTTACATCGCATGACTGTGTTTGTGGCTGCTTGTGTGATTAATGGTTGCAACTCTATTTTCCTCACACAGCTAACCACTTTTCAAACTCTCTGTCACATTAAGACAAACGCCAACACACAACTCTTTATTCATAAACACTCTGTCATGCCTAGCCTTTCCCTCCAATCAATTTGCAACACTCTTGTCTGAACTATACTTTAATGTTCCACTGCTCTTTCTTCTGCCATTGCTATTTAACACCCTTCTGCATTATCCTCTTATCTCACCCTCCCTCCATCCCCTGCCTCCTCCTCCTTTCTTTCTCTGTGTTTATCTGCTCTGGGCATTCACACACAGTCTTGCTGTGGATTCTCACATCGTGCTTTCAGGATCGCGTCGACAGGTGATTTGACTGCAAGCACTTTGACAAACAGCAATGCTGCTCCTGCAGCGGTCCTGCACGCACGCACGCACGCACGCACGCACGCACGCACGCACGCACGCACGCAC
>SSNS01000315.1:508231-571509 GCA_006937985.1 Aphyosemion australe | reverse complement strand
GCAGTAACCGGAGTGGGAGGGATCTTTCTAAAAACTTCGAGAAAACCAGCAGCCACTTCAGGGGTGAGATGACGCTTCCTTACAGTTCTCGCAGAGGGCTCCAGGTGGATAAAACTGGTGATGCTAAAAAACACACAGTAGTGGTCAGAGACAGCCAGGTCAACAACAGAGGACACACTAGTGGACAGGCCATGGGTGATGACCAGGTCCAGAGTGTGTCCTCTGTTGTGAGTCGGCTGCATGACATGTTGACTAAAATCCATGTAATTCAGAATATTTAAAAACTCAATTGAAAAAGGATCAGAAACATTATCTATATGTAGATTAAAATCACCGGCTAAAATGATCCTTTCAAATGAGTTGTGCAGGATTGATAAAAACTCAGAAAATTCTTGAATAAAAATGGCACTCTGTTTAGGAGGCCGATAAACTGTGACACATAAAATCTGGCGGAGAGGCCTCTGCGAGAACAACAGGTGCATCTGAACTCAGCCACGTTTCTGTTAAAAGCAGACAAAGAAGGTTATGATCTAAAATCAGGTCATTTATTAAAAACGTTTTGTTCAGCAGAGAGCGAACATTTAAAAGAGCCATATTAATGGTAACTGGTGACGGAGTGACTGTATTAACTGAAGGTGGGACTTTTATTAACTGTTTTAGATTACTGGGGTTGCATTTGTTTGGTTTATGGGTGTTTGTCCGCTCTCTGCTGATAAGAACAGGTATAAGTGAAGTATTGCAAGGTCCAAGTCCGATATGTGCGTTACTGTTAAAACCAGAGCTGGGTTGGTAGGAGCAGGGACCATCTACACATCAGGATGTAGGAGCAGATGGGACTGGTAAAGTAGACAGGGGAGGGCGTGGGCAGGCCAGGCTCATTGTTAGTGTGCTGGTCCCCTGTCTATTTAGGTGAAGCCCATCCGCTCCAAACAGGTGTCTCCTGCCCCAAAAGATGTTAAAATTGTCTATAAAACCAACATTGTGGATGACGGTGGCAGAGGAAAGCCAAGTGTTTAATGATAAAAGTCTGCTAAAACGGCCAATTCCTCTGCTCATGGTGGGAGTGGGGCCAGAGATAAAAACAGACACATTCATGGTCCTTAAAAGATTAAAAAGGTGAATAAAATCACGTTTGAGGAGCTCTGACTGCTGCTTACGGATGTCGTTGGTACCGGCGTGGATGATGATTTTACTCACTGTTGTGTGCTTCTGGATGAGGTCTGGGATATGTCCTGCAATGTCCATCACTGTTGCTCCGGGGTAACAGAAGGTCAGGGCTCGTCTCATCCTGACCTTACGGATGATGGAGTCCCCGACGATGAGAGTGGTTGGTGGCGGTGATGGTGGTGGTATGTCAGCTGGTTGAAGCTGGGCAGAGGACCTTTCCAGGACCTGTTGACTGATGGGATGAGCTCCCCCCGGACTGCAGCGACGAGAAGTCGGCGCTCCTCGGTTTGTCCTAGCTTCAGTCCGGGGGGTGGCGCGACGTGGAGGGCCGCTGGCGTCCAGCTGGTCCCGCAGCGGCTGGACGGGTCCCGAGAAGCCACGGCCCGGGGCTGGCAGAGGAGGAAAATCCATCTCCAAGGCGCTGAAGCGGTTGGACAAGGGCAGAGGTGGAGAAGATCGGCGGCCGCCTCCCCGCGTACCCGCACCTTGGCCGGGCCCAACCCTGGCCCATGCACCCTGGAGCATGGGAGTGGAGCTGAGGGGGGGTTTCGGCCTTGCGCCCTGCTGGAACCAGCGTTCCTCCTCCACCGCGGACGCCGCGCAGCCCACCGGTCCTCCGAGCCCGTTTGGAGAACCGGAGATGGGGTCCGCTATTACGCCGGGCTGGCATGTGGCATCCGCCAGCTGAGCCCCATCGGTGGTGGCGAGGGTCTGGGAGAAAAGAATGTCCACGTCGCGCTCATGGTCCTGGATTTGGTGGAGCGTGGAGATCCTCTGCTCCAGCTCCAGAACTTTCTGGCTCAGCCTCACACAGCCGACACACCCAGGGCTGCAGGTGAGAGGCATGATGCAGGTTGAAGCAGACAGAAAGAAGGTAAAACAGGCAGCAGTCGAGCTCCAATAAAAATAAAATAAAAATAAAAAGTTATTAAAAAGTACACAGTGCTAAAAACGGTTAAACCCGATATNCACACACACACACAAATAAACATGTGGATGTCATGTTTTCTGAAGTCGTTACGGAATTAGAAATAACTGAAGTGTTACACCTGCCATACTACAAACCCTGTTTGTGCATGTGTGTGCGTTATGGTGTGTGTGTGTGTGTGTGTGTGTGTGTGTGTGTGTGTGTGTGTGTGTGTGTCAGAGAGAAAGAGAGAGAGACACAAAGTGCTTTTGAAGTTGCATTGGTTGCAGCTCTCCTGCTTTGACTGTGTTTGTACTTGTGTTAATCTGAGAGAGCAGAGGCCAATTTACAGAGCTACGAGTCTATTTCACAGCTGTTTGAACACACACACACACACACACACACACACACAGAGATTGAAAAAGTGTAAATGACGATGTATTGCTGGAGGCTCCTGACATTTAAACACTCCTCAGAAATTTGCACGAAGTTCGACACGGTGCAAGTTGTGCATCAGCTTTAATGTCAAATGGCCAATAAGGAGTGAGGAGAGATGCACTCAGAAAAAATCACACTATTTAACATTTATTTTTATGTAACTGTGTGTTGGATTGCTTTCCTGTCACCGGGTTATTTTGGATGAATTAGTGACAGAGTTTTTTATGGCAAAGAAAATTTTAATCACCTAAAAGTAGTTTATTTTGTGATACCTGACTGATAAATGAGATTATTATTCAAAACCATTCTGTGAGTCTCTCTCTCTCTCTCTCTCTCTCTCTCTCTCTCTCTCTCTCTCTCTCTCTCTCTCTCTCTCTCTCTCTCTCTCTCTCCCCCCCCCTGGTTCTGTAGGTCTTTCTTTGATTTGCGCCTTGCATCCATTCAGTGTTTTACTTTCCTCCTTTTGAGAACACATTTTGCACAACGCTGCCATGTTCGGTGCTAGAACTGGGGAAAATCTACTAAGTAAACAAATAACTCTTTAAAATGTCCTCACAATTTGTTGTGCTGTTGAAAAAATAGAATAAAAAACTGTAAACTAGGTTTGTGACATTTTTCTTTTAGAGTGCTCCTTCAAACCAAGTTTTCTAAAAATAATCAAATAGTAATTATACTTTACAAAAACATAGAAAAAAACAGACAACTCATCCTGCTTAAAGATACACAGAAATCAAACAAAATGTACAATTAAGAGATAAATGAAAAAGGATGGATGGATGGATGGATGGATGGATGGATGGATGGATGAGCTGTCTGGGTTGCACACTTTCATGCTTTCAGGTACACACATTTCTATTTTTTTCCACTGTAGTTTCAAGAGCAGGACACCTGACATCATAAAACTTTATTCAGGAACTTGGTTGCTGATCTGTTATCTTCTTATATCTCTGCTTCTTTTAGATCCATTACCGTGCCTGTTTTGAATTTCTTCCATGCAAAAATAGATATTTTGCCAACTATTTTTTCTATTCTCATCTCTCAGTGGTTCCAAATTTAAAAATCTGCAAATGCAGCACAGAATATGCAGAATTTCTACACCATTTCATGGTGGATCAGTTGGCGCATACACCAGATGCTCCATTCAGATTCAGCGTGGCGCATGCCCATTTCAACCATATGACTGATCCAATTACTGTTTCATTACCAAGATCAAAATATGCTGGAAGGTAATCCTAGAAGGTACAGAAAAAATGCAACTGGCTGTCTTTCTAAATTTAACCAGATAAGAGCAAAGTACCACATTCTGAAAGAATAGTGAGACATTTGTTAAGGCATGCAGATCACAAACTAAGCTTTACATGAGAAGAAAAAGAAAATTACCCAACAAAAATGTGTTAACAATGACTATACAATCAATCAGAGTTACATCAGAATTACAAAGTGAATAAAAAATGATTTAGTCGCCACAGAATTAAATGATCACCTGATGTGTCTTTGTAAGTGGTCATCACATTTATTTCTACGTGTTCAGCAGATAAAGCTGCTGACAAAACTTACCTAAAAGTTGTTCTCTAGAATTATAAAAACTGTGAGGGTATTAATTTACCCTAAACTTTGCTCTAAGCTTCATGGTTTTAATTTTTTGAAGGACATTAATGTTTCAGTGAACCTTTTCACCCTGACTGGTGGAGAGATGGGCCGACCCACCCCATAACCTGGAAGCACGTATCAGGGTCTGCAGCTGCTAAAATACCTCAGAAACCATGTGTCTTTCCCTACTTGCTGATTTTAGCAAATACTGAGAGTTTCTAGCCATGTTTTCCTTCACATCTGCAATACATGATCCACATGAGCGTTATCTGTTGCAAAGAGGAGGGATGTATAATGCTACATATACATGGAGGGAGGGCTGTGATTACAAAACCAGGGCAGGGGAGCTGATGAGAAATGGCTGTGATCAATTGCTGACTGGGAAGCTGTTTCTTCAGATATTCAGAAAAAGTGAAGTTCTAACGAGTGGGGTGACAGTGGCTCGGGGGTTAGGGCTCCTTCCATGTCAGTCTTTAACCTTACATACTCTGTATGGAATAAAAAGAAACTTCAAACGATTGGCTAACCTGACCCAAAGGTGCCAGCCAGGTACAACGGATATACTAGTGGACCTAAAACATACCTCTGAGGAACCCCATGGCTAATGGTGACAGATTTGCAGAATGTAAAGACATCGTTCTAGAGGGGTATAGTCTTAACCACTGAAGCACGTGACCTGAGATACCATGTACACGTTTAAAAGCTCTCAAGGTTCGATAGGTATTGTTGGAAATGATTTTTACTTTTGTTAAAACAAATATTTAAATACTCAAATATCCTGCACCTGCTTCTGATTTTTACATCTACAACATTTATATGAAAGCAAATGAATCACACACTCACACTCACGCACACAGACACACACACACACACACACACACACACACACACACACACACACACACACACACACACACACACACACAGAGGTTTGTAGTAACAAAGACATCCATTCATTAAGATACTCCCAGATGGAGCGAGCAGGCTTTGGTTCATCAGCAGGAGGAGCTCCCCTTTAACCCAGTAGCAGCCACTTCTGCTGCACACTTCATATGTGAGCGTTACCTCTCTCTGTCTGCTCAGAAACAAACACAAACACACACAGCAGTTTTACCTGAAATGATGGAGGCATGTCTGAATTCCTCAGAGAAGTGGATGGGCTCGTACGGAGACGTCTCGTAGAACTCTTCACCTAAAAGTAAAAAACAGAAAAGTGTTGAGCGAGTAAACAAGTAACTGGCCATCTGGATATGTCTGGAAACTTTTCTGAAATCACTCCCTTGTGAACAAATAAATAAATCAGTTTCAGTCTTAGAAAAATGTCTGAACATTCTGGGGACTAGAATTCAGGGGGCTGAAATATGTTGAGAATATGCTGCTTAGTGCTTTAATAACGTCAATGACAGCTGCACACGGACTGAAAGCAGAGAATGAGGAGGACGTATTCATCTTCCTGACTACAGATGGAAATTATTCACTTTTATTTTAGTTCAATCCAGCATCTGAAACCGTCTTGCTATTTCTGCCAGTATTTCTTATTTCAGTCTACCTTAGCCTTAAGATGTTCTAGAGCTGGGCGGTATGGCAAAATTTTCATTTTGTGGATTTAAAAAAATCATATCAGTATTACGGTATTTTTTCCATACAATACTCCAAGTGTTGCCATGGAAACACATAAACAGTGATCCATGCTGTACCCGAGAGTGCCAGATACAGAGATGTTGTTAGCAAGATGAACGTCAGAGTGATGAAAATGTTAACTTTTAAAGCATATTGGGTCAGAATGACATGTTACACTTCAAAGGTTTCAAAAGATTGTACATAAAAACAACAGTGTTGCCTGTGCTGTGAACTGGTCCTGGCAGCCACTCCTTCCTGCTGCATCGGTTCAACCCAAGGTCTCAGCAGAAAATCAGCAGCAAGGTAAACAAACTGAGGCTAGTCTGACCCAAGGGGGAACAATTGGCTGGATTTCATGAATCAAACAGAAGTGCCAAAAATTGCAGTTCCACCCTCATCCACTGGGGCTGGCACCAGAAGTGAGAAAATCCTCATTGACTCCCATGTTAAAAATACCAACTTCACAGCAGAAATAAACATGTTTACAGCCTGTTTTTTTGCACTTTAACAGATAATTTTTGTGTGATATTCGTGTGATTTTGTGCATTTTTGGCCCAGCCACCTCCGCTAGCTTAGTGGTAAACATGATAAATGTTTACTTTAATTTTCACACACACTGTGATGTTAGTGTGTAGCAGTAAAATCGGTCCCAGAACGTTCCAGATATATGACTTTATTCATCTTTGATTTGACAACATAAGCATGAATAAAAAGCTAAATAATTCAGGGAATAATGAACAACACCTCAGTTCATATTCACTTATATCCATTTATGACAACTTAATTGAGTTATGCCAGAAACATAGCTTCAGTAATTGTTTTTCAATTTTATTTAGATTTCTGGAAATCATCTCAAGACCCCCTGTGTAGCTCTAGGTGATCCACAGTGGGGTCCCGACCCCAACCTTGGGAACCACTGCTCTACCAGAGGCCTGTGAGCTTGGGGGTTCTTCTCAGTGTCTTAGCTGCTGGTAGAACGTCTCTCCTCTGGACAGAGATCTATGACGTTGTTCCTGTGATCTATTAAAGCCACTTTCCCTGACTGTGGGGTCACAGCTGTAAGTGCTCTGGACCTGAGCTAAAAGTAAAAGGTACGACCACCCAGGTGGAAGAAATAGTAAAGTGTGAGTTTCTGTTCATCTATCTCTTTGTTTGTCAGTTCATCCTTTCCTCATGACAACACTGACAGAATTGTTACCAACAGTTATTGAATCTAAGAGGAAAACAATTTGAGTCTTGTATTTTCATTAAGCGGGGGTGTTGGGTTCTGTTGTGTGATCATTTCTACTAAACTGTTCAGTAAACACAGTCCAAGCCAAAGCCTGAGCCTGGTTGTCATGGTTCGTCGTGTTGTCAGACCTTGAAGCGCTGTAGCTGTCTGGTGCTCTGCCAAAAAACAAGGAGCGCTCTCTTCTCAAACACATCAAGGATGAAAGATAAAAACAAGACCACAGGCTGCTGAGACTAAATACAAACCAACAACACCAGGTAAAAATGCTATATTTTTAAGTAAGTCATTCTAGACACGACACACATCATTTTCAGAAAGGAAACTATCTTTTTTTCCCTTCTAAATGTGCCATGGTGTTTTTATTTCATGTTTTGCTGCTGGTTTGTTTTGATTTTTGAATTTAAAACACGGAATATGAAAATAAAAGTTTTATGATCTGTTATATCACTAGTGAGAAAATTAGGAGCAAACTGTTTTACGTGTTGGGCTCCAACATCTAAGCACAGCCCCGGATTTCTTCTGAAAGCCATGCGATTAACCTGATCCTTTCCTATTTGTATGTTTGGGATTTTCCTTCTTCAGAAAGCAAAAATGAAGAAAGAAATGATTAAAATGACATTTATTCACTAAGATCTTTGGTGGTAGGCTTACTGACAACTGTGTTTTATTTTATCACCAAACAAAAGAACATCTCAACTTTTGCACGTGAAAAAGCTGTGAGTTCCCAGGAGGTGGAGGCAAAGGTGTCTTAACGCTGGCAGAATTAGAAGCTGTGTGAACAGAAATATTCAATTTTTGTGAAAATGTGTTTGGAATCCTAAAAGAAGGATTCATCAGAACAGCAGAGATGTTATTTTCAAGTTAGACCCAGGTTACACAGCAGGATTTTTAAATTGTCGGATCATTTTCTAAACATGAGAGACCAGACATGTGGTGATAAAAAATCACATGTCCCAGTTTTGGTTTTGGTTTGTTTTTGCATATTGCAATAATGTGAATGGGGTCTTAGAGGAGGAAATCCAGGATCACCTGGACTCATGTCGAACTTTCTGCCTCAAACATTTCAGGTTCTTTATGATTTTTATTTCAGTTTTCATTTTTGTTTGTTTACCTTGTTTTATTATAAATAACTTAAAGGTTATCGTCATTTTCCATTAATAGGTGCAGAACAGGCTGTAAATGGTTGCATTTCTATAGCACCTCCTACGGTTCTACAACCCCCTAAGGCAGTGTTCCCCAACCCTGGTCCTCAGGGCCCACTGTCCTGCATGTTTTCTATGTCTCTGCTTCAGCACACCTGATCTGCATTGCCTCCTCCGGAGGAGTTCAAGTGCTGCAGATGCCTGTTAATCACTCATTCATTTGAGTCAGGTGTGTGGCAGCAGGGAAACACTGTTGTTTGAAAGGGCAACGTGGAAAACATGCAGGACAGTGGGCCCTGAGGACCAGGGTTGGGGAACACTGCCCTAAGGTACTTCACAACACAATCAGTCATTCACCCATGCACACACACATTCACACACTGATGGTGATGAGCTAAATTGTAGTCACAGCTGCCTCGGTCCCTCCAACCAACACCAGCAGGAAAGGCGGGTTAACTGTCTTGCCCAAGAATACAAAGACTGCAAAAGACTTAGCGGGATTTGAACCTGCAACCCTCTGGTTACAGGGTGGGCACTTAACTCCTCTGCCATTGTCGTCCACATCCTCAACAATTGGAACTTTATTTCCAATTATTGAGGCTGTACTTTAATGCTCTGAAGTGATGACGTGTGTGCGTGTGTGCGTGCGTGTTGGTTAAAAGGTGACAGGAAATTTGGTTATACACTTTAGTTTTAAAGACTCTTTTAAACATTAATTCTGTTTGATCTGAAGGATTAGTAAAATGATTAATACATTTATTCAAACAGAAGATAAAACTGTATGACCCTAACTATTAAGGGTATTGCTTTCTGAGGTAAACCCGATACATTTTCACATTTTTTAAACTGGAGCCAAGGATCAGATCTTATAGTTTACCTGACCAGGTGTTTGTTTACGGTTACATAGGAAGTGCTGCAACAAAACACGATGTTTGAAATTATGTGGCTCTGCAATAATGTGGCTGGATCATAATTGGACAGCTTGGATCCCAGTTCTGGACTCTTTCCAGCAAAACGAAACAATCCAGTCTAATTCTAAATCTCAGCTAGAGTTCAAATGACCCCACACTTTAAATGCAGGACCGGGTTTGGGGTTCACAATGCAATTAAGTTACTTACTCAGCCCAAAAGACCACAGCGTTTTAGCACAGGTGCTGAAAAGAGTAGTTCACTATGACTTTAACAACTTCACTTTCACAGGATTTGCTGAATAAAACTGATTTGATTCTCATCAGTCAACCTGCATAACCATAACATTTGCATTACGGGGAAAATGGATGAAACAAAAGGATGTTGTGAAAGTGACCTTGCAAGAGCTGAGAGCTTTTATTTTTAAAGGAGAAGCATCAGAAGCTTTGAACACTTAGATCAGGGGTAGGGAACCGTGGTCCTGGAGAGCTGCTATCCAGCATGTTTCAGAGGTTTCCCTGCTTCAACACACCTGATTTTATTCATCAGGTGATTAACAGGCTTCTGCAGAGCCTGATGAGCTGCTGAACAGGTGAATCAACTGTGTTGAAGCAAGGAAACCTCTAAAACATGCTGGATAGCAGCTCTCCAGGACCAGGGTTCCCTACCCCTGACTTAGATGGATCACTGGAATCATTCACTAAAAGACCACAGCAGGGCTCGCCTTCAGAGTAACCAAACTATAGACTGGCATTGCCCATTTGGCCCCTGAAACAAAGTGGTTGTCTGGACACAGCAGTGATGCCACTGGATAAATAAAATCACTGATGCTAGTTTACACACTGGCCATATAATAACCAGCTGCTAATAGATGGTGTATGTCTCTTCTTAGGTAAGACTTTTGTCTGATCAACATTCAAGGTCGCAAAAACCTTGACTTGTGCTTTTCAAAAGGCAATGTTGTCATCTTGATAGATGTGCTTCTTCCCTCATCACTCGTCATCACTGTTGGCTGTTTGTGCTCCAGCAACACAAAGAGGAGCCAGAAGGCTGTTTGTAAAAAAACAGCAGCAAAACTCAGACTTTCCAGAGTCACATTAACCCATGCAGGTTTGAAAATCTGCCACGCATACAAGCATAGGTATATTTGCTATATTTAGGATAACTATTAGGATTTCTAAGTAAATTAGTCAATGATGAAATGTCAGCAACATCTTTTTGGAAAGATTGATAACACTGAAGAAATAATAATAAAAAATGCACCATTTTTTCAGACCCTTTGATACCTGATTAAGTTCAATTGATCACATTTACAGAAAGACCGACTCAATGCAGATTGTTTTTAAAAGAAATGACAATGTGGAATTTGTGGTAAAACAAACAAACAAGAAGGCCCCTGACTCTGTATAAGTGGAAGGAAATGGATGGATGGATGGATGGATGGATGGATGGATGGATGGATGGATGGATGGATGGATGGATGGATGGATGGATGGATGGATGGATGGATGGATGGATGGATGGATGGATGGATGGATGGATGGATGGATGGATGGATGTAGGGCTGGGCGATTTGGCCTAAAATCAGTTTCACGGTATATTGAGGAGTTCACCTTGATGATGATAAATGGACGATAACTACATGTATGCGCAAAGACAAAAGTTGTCCACTAGGTGGGGCTGTCACGTGTATTATGTTGAGTCACGTTGTCATGTGACTGGAGTTGGTACAGCTTCTTAAAGGGACACGAATGTCGCCAACCTACACACATCTTTTCATTTTTTTATTACCAAATTTATTGACGTGGGAAAAACTAGATCGGTTAGAGTCAGAAATTTCGATAGTGATAAATTTTAGATTTATTGCCCAGCCCTAGCTGGATGGACAGGAGGTCTCAGAGAACAGAAGAAAGACTGCAATAATAAAAATAACTGCATTAGATGTAACGCCATAATTTTAGAGCAGAGGAAAAATTAATGTATTTTAGAGAAATTCTTAGTTTTTAACTTTTCTAAGTAAACATTTAACTGAAGCTGAAAGACAATGTGTGATGAAAAAACAGAGGAAGTGCCTGACTAACAAACCTCTGCTGAACATGAAAACGTGCTGGGATGAAATTATTCACTTGAGAAACAAAGGTTTCATGTGGAGATTAAAGTCCAGGACATTTGGTTTTAATCTGCAGCAAAATTAAACTTCAGCAGAACATGCATGACAGAATGTTGCTGGTGAGAGTCCAAACCTGTGCAGATCAGCAAACCCAGGCTCATTATTCCTCTGCACGACTATTTGGCTTGAGTTGGTTTGGAAGAGAAGCTCAGTGCAAATGTTTCCATGAAGGCAGCTTGTGTGATTTTAGTATGTCTGTTGAATTTTGATCCATGTAGCGAGCACAGTGGGTAACATTCAGCACAATAAGGTGGATTTCATGACGTGCTGGTCAGTTTGTTTCTGCATCATTGCTGATATCTTGCCACACACCCGTCCAGGAGGTGATGTTAATTCATAGTAGTTAAACATTTTGCTGCATGAAGCACAAGAAAAAAAGAAATGCACAAAATCTGCCAATAAATAATCATCAACGCACCCTCACCTCACCTGTGACTCATTACTGAGAGGATATTTGGTTTGTCTCATTTCCTGCAGTTTTACAAAAACTCATAGAAAAACATCCACAAAAACGTGCAGCTTGATCAGAATTGCTGTGCTATACGTTTTGGACATTGTTTACTGAATGATGTTGATGTAATTTGTTAAAAACTGCTAACAATTTACACTTAGAGCAGACAAAAATGAGACATATTTTACACAATCTGTTTATTTTTGGATTTTTGGGACATTTTTTCACTAAACTATTTTTGGAGATGTCTAAACTTACTCAGATCCCTCCAGGGTTTAGTGCTGCTGACGCTCACATAGACTTCTATTGTATCAAAGCCTATCTTTTCCTCCTCCAAACTAGAAGTGAAGGGTTGTTTCTGATGTCCTACAGAAAGCACTTTGAGTTTTTGTGACCAAAAGACCATCTGCCACTTACGGTTAAAGATATTTTTAGGCATTGCTTATTTTGAGACTGAATTCCCTCTGACAACGCTCCTCTGTGTCTAGCAGGGCTCTGGTCTCACAGGCGTGGTTACCTCAGTGGCCCAATGATCAACTGGCAGAAGCTGTACCATTTTGTTTGATCCTTACTTTTTATACATGGTGATGTAAGAAATTCATCTTATTTTAGATTATTATGAAAGGTGGAAAGCTGAAATTTGAATTCCATGCACCAGCTGCATTGGCAGCATTCAAAACTCAATGTTTTACTTTTATTAATTATCCCTCCAAAATGCTCATGAGGAGAGAATCTTCTAGGATTGATGTGAATTGATTTGTGAAATTATTACACTTTTGGAAACTTGGTTAAATGAAAACATCTCTAACAATGATATTTATCTCAATAATTATAATTTATTTCGTATGGATAGAGGGACCAGAGGTGGTGGGGTCGCCACCTATCTCTGCTCCAGTCTGGTATCTGAGATCATTGTACCGCCAGTCAAGCCAATGCTTTCTGAAGCCATTTTTACTAAGATTTCCCTTTACGGACTTTAACATCAACTGGCTCGATGAATCAACTTTACTAGAAAGGAACCTTTTAAACAGCTCTAATCTGTCTCAACTGATTACTGAGCCAACTCGTGTTGGTGCAACCACTTCCTCTCTTATTGACTGGATTTTAGTAATGCACCCAAATAGGATTTTTGACTCTGGAGTTCTAGCTGACTGTTTCAGTGACCATTCAATTATTTATTGCTTCTGGAAAATATTTATTCCTCACTCTCCTCCAAAGATCATAAAATATCGTGACTTACATGCTTTTAATAGAGATAATTACTTGCAGGACCTGGAATCTATTAATTGGGAAAGACTGACACTTATACCAGATGTGGATTGCGCTTGGAATTTCTTCTATTCAGAGTTCTTACGGGTTCTTGACAAACATGCCCCTTGGGTCAGTATTAAGGTCAAAGGCAGCCATTTGCCTTGGATTACTAATGAACTGATTGCTCTTTTTAAGAAACATGATAAAGCATGGAAAACAGCTAAACTTAGTAATCATCCTAGTCATTGGATGGAATATAGAAACTTGAGGAATTTTTGCACTACTCAGACAAGGAATGCCAAAACAAATTTTTTTTAGGAACAGCTTGCAAAATGATTTTAACAACCCAAAGCAATTCTGGAAGAAAATAAATGATTTACGAGGGAAGACGGCTACTAATTTGAGGGTTAATGATAAGCTCACTAACAACCCAGCTACAATTGCTGAAGGCTTTAGCCAGTATTTTGCTAAATCTCCGCAGCTTGACTCCTCAGTTCCTTTGGGTTCTAATACCTTGCCCCAACAATGTGCAAGTTCATTTTCCTTTTCCGAAATTTTCCCAGATGATGTGGTCAAGATCATAAAAGCTCTTTCTTCAAGCAATGTCTCTGGTCCAGACGGTATTGAGTGTAAATTTATCAAAATTGTTTCTAATGTTCTTGCCTGCCCTTTGTCTATACTTTTTAATCTTTCATTTAACACATGTACAGTCCCTAAGGCTTGGAAATGAGATTTTTCCTCTTCATAAGGGGAGTGATACATGTGAACTCAACAACTACAGGCCTATTGCAATAATTAACTCAATTGTAAAAGTTTTTGAAAAACTGATATTTAATCAAATATCTAATTATCTTGACACTAATAACTTACTTTCACAATGCCAGTCAGGATTTAGAAAGCACTTCTCTACAGCTACCACTCTGTTGAAACTCACAAATGATATTTACTCTGGCTTTGACAATAGCCTAATTACTGGTGCTATTTTTCTAGATTCAACTAAAGCCTTTGATTTGGTTGATCATTATTTGCTTTTAGTTAAACTATATTCCTTTGGCCTTTCAAGGTCATCTTTACTTTGGTTCAATTAATTTTTTCACCATCGTTCACAATATGTTTCCTTCAATGGATGTGAGTCCAATTGGCAGGGGGTTGTTAGGGGAGTTCCTCAAGGTTCTTCACTGGGGCCTTTATTATTTTCACTTTTTATATCTGACTTGCCACTTTGTTGCACCTCTTCTTCGGTTCATCTGTATGCTGATGATACAATTTTATATTGTTCTAAACCTAACAAATTGGAAATTCAGGAGACCCTTCAGCTTAAAGGAACTAGAGGCAGGATCTTTAAAAAATCTGTAAAAAATTAAACATGTATGTTCATTTTTTCAAAGCTAATGGGTGATGAAGCGTTATAAACCAAAAAGAATGAGGCCACCCATGTATCGTTCCATTTTCTTGAACAGGCTGTTTGCTGCAAAATGCGCTGCAGTTCGGTCACGAATTTCCCGCGCTGCCCTACGGATGTGGCGTCAATTGACACTGCTTGCGCGTTCACGACAGCTTCAAAACAGAAAGAAAATGTGTTCGACACTGCAGATCGGTAGGTGGCGCTATTGCACCTTAAGTTGCTTGCCAACCGCCAAACTCCAAAAGAAGAACTGTGGGAATGGATTCTACTGCAACCAGCAAACGACCAAGCGTGGCACAAAGGAAGTTTATTCAGCGGCATCTCGTGAGTCAAAAACCAAATATGGTAAAAGACAGGCAGGGACCCGAATCTATATCGGATACGTGATTGACGAATGGAGGCTGCTTCAACTATATCTGGGACTCAAAAAGGATGCTGCCATGGCTCATTTCCTAGTGAGCAGGTAAGAAACATTATAGGTTGTGTTTAGAGATGATGACAATGATCTGACCTCACCGATGACTCAGAGAGAGCTAGCGTGCAGTAGCATTAGCTGTGATCATGCTACAGTAGTAGCATTAGCTGTGATCAGGGCTGCAGCGTGGATTGCTTCGCCGCAATATTGTCTGTGAGAGCGGCGGGGAGTTGCCTTTTCAGCGTGAGATATTGGAGGTGTGGCGTGAGAGCGTGTGAAGAGGGTCAGGTAATGGTATTTTTGTGTTTGTGTAACATAGCCGTCTGTGCACGCTCCCGTGCTGGGCTGCAGTTACTCGCAGAGCCGGGCGCGTCGCTCGTGAGCATCGTTTCTTTTTTCCTGCCTCTAGTTCCTTTAATTTTAACAAAGTGCAACATTGGCTAACTCATAATAAATTTTTTCTTAATAAATCAAAATCGTATTCTATGCTTTTCCAGAGAAATATTTCTACCTCTGGTGTAGACGTTGATCTGAACTTACATTTTTTAGACTCTTCATGATTGTTATCATCTGATAACATTAAATACTTAGGGGTTTGGTTGGAACCAGAGTTGTCCTTTAAAACTCATATTCACAAAATCTCAAATAAGGTGACATGTTGTTTGAAAACTTTATATCAATCTATCAATTGTTTTGACCTCACAGTAAGGAAGCGTATTGTAAGCCAACTTTTATTTCCGATTTTGGATTATGCAGATATAATTTACCAGAACTCAACGGTTGTATGTCTTCAATCTCTTGATGTTATATTCAATAGCTTATGTCGCTTTGTTTTATGCTGTCCTTTTAGAACACACCACTGTCACATGTATGAACGCCTCTCATGGCTATCCTTAAATGCCAGGCGTCAATTTCACTGGTTGTCACTTATTTTTAAATGCATATTTTTTTATTTTCCATCTTATTTAAAAATATTGTTAGTACCCTTTAATTCTGTGTATCACACTAGGATCAATGATCAGCTCTCTTTTGTAATACCTCGATTTAAAAAAGAAGTAGGGAAATGTGCATTTTGTGTTAAAGCTCTTCGGGACTGGAACATGTTACCTGCACATTTAAAGGAAAAGTTCGCTTTTTTAGACATTAAGTTTTATGTGTTCCTTCACCCACCCAGTGCTCTGTAAACTTTGACCCATTTCACACACACCCCCCTGCTCAAAGATTTTCAGGGGAGAAGTGATTCATAAAGGTAGTTCTGGCTAGTTTCGGGGGCACTTTATCTGCGCCGTTTAGCCTCACAAAAGGATTAGCCTCTGAAAGCATGGCTAATTTGCATCTCACAAACAAAGAGAAAAAAATTACAACGTCACATTACAACGGGACTATTTTTTGTCATTCGTATCCCTGCGCCGGTCACCGCAGCAGCTAGAACGGGCTCGTGTCTGGCTGCTAATCCTAGCTGTATGAGTGAAACAACAACTTCTAAAGTCACTTAAAAGTAGTTTTTCTTAAATATATCGAGCCATGGTGCGTACCTGCAGGTTCCCGGGTTGTAACAATAAGGATGTTACAGGATCACCTTTTCGGTTTGACACTTTTCCTGCTAAGGACGTTTCTCTAAGGCATCAGTGGCTTTTAGCAATCGGCTACTCCAAGGATACTCGGCTGGAACGAGTCAAAACCTTTCGTTTGTGCAGTGCACACTTCAAAGAGGATGATTACATCAGGAAAAAGTTCGGGAAAAGTGAAAGACTGTTTTTGAAGAGTTCGGCCGTACCAGAAATCTGGGTAAGTTTTGTTTTTAAAAAATTATTTATTCCGCTATGTCTGCCGTATTCATGCAATCATCTTCGCATTTTAGCGCATTATTTATGCAATCATCTTTACACCGATGGTTGATCATAGACTGCAGTAGCTTTGTCAACAATCTGTGTTGATGTGTGTGTTTTGTGTAGCAAATGCAATTCTTCATCCGTGTACTCTGGCTCATAAAGATATCCTAGTAGTAAAATAAGTTTCTTCTTCATCTGATATAGTGTTAAAATGAAATTCGTCATCAGATGAGACGGAGTCTGACATGTTTTCGGCATTCGGCAGTGAAACAGCTGACATACGAAGCGCTGTTTAATATCCGCGGGGACCGGCGCAGGGATACGAATGACAAAAAATAGTCCCGTTGTAAGGTGACGTTGTAAATTTTTTCTCTTTGTTTGTGAGATGTAAATTAGCCATGCTTTCAGAGGCTAATCCTTTTGTGAGGCTAAACGGCGCAGATAAAGCGCCCCCGAAACTAGCCAGAACTACGTTTATGAATCACTTCTCCCCTGAAAATGTCTGAGCAGGGGGGTGTGTGTGAAATGGATCAAAGTTTACAGAGCACTGGGTGGGTGAAGGAACACATAAAACTTAATGTCTAAAAAAGCGAACTTTTCCTTTAAGATCATTATCTTCATTTCGCTTATTTAGAAATGCCGTTTATGAGCATGTAAAGCAGACTTGTAATTGCTTTGAATCCACTGCCTGAGATTACCACTGTATAGCTAAAATATTATATTTACATCTATCTCTCTATCTCCCTGGGCTGCCACCTTATTGTGGTGGAGGGGTTTGAGTGTCCCAATGATCCTAGGAGCTAAGTTGTCTGAGGCTTTATGCCTCTGGTAGGGTCACCCATGGCAAACAGGTCCTAGGTGAGGGATCAGACAAAGTGCAGCCCAAAGACCCCTTATGATGAGTTCAACAGATGGATGCAGTGTTCCCTCACCCGGACACGGGTCACCAGGGCCCCCCTCTGGAGCCAGGCCTGGAGTTGGGGCACACTGGCAAGTGCCTGGTGGCCAGGCTTTCACTCATGGAGCCCGGCCGGGCATAGCCCAAAGAGGAGATGTGGGTCCCCCTTCCCATGGGCCCACCACCCATGGAAGGGGCCAAAGGGGTCGGGTGCGATGTGCAAAGGGTGGTAGCCGAAGGTGGGGACCTTGGCGGTCTGATCCTCGGCTTCAGAAGCTGGCTCTAGGCACGTGGAATGTCACCTCTCTGGTGGGAAAAGAGCTGGAGTTGGTGTGTGAGGTTGAGAGGTTCCGACTAGATATAGTTGGGCTCACCTTAACGCATGGCTCTGGCTCTGGAACCAGTTTCCAGTGTGTACTCTCTACCACTCTGGAGTTGCTCCCACTGAGAGGCGCCGAGCAGGGGTGGGCATACTTCTTGCCCCCCATCTTGGTGCCTGTATGTTGGGGTTTACCCCGGTGAGCGAGAGGGTAGCCTCCCTCCGCCTCCGTGTGGGGGAACGGGTCCTGACTGTGGTTTGTGCTTATGCACCAAACTACAGTTCAGACTACCCACCTTTTTTGGAGTCCCTGGAGGGGGTACTGGAAAGTACTCCTTCGGGTGACTCCCTCGTTCTGCTGGGGGACTTCAATGCTCACGTGGGTAATGACAGTGAGACCTGGAGAGGTGTGGTTGGGAGAAACGGCCCCCCTGATCTGAATCCGTGTGGTGTTCTGTTATTGGACAGATTGTCCATAACGAACACCATGTTCAAGCATAAAGGTGTCCATGTGTGCTCTTGGCACCAGGATACCTTAGGCCGCAGGTCGATGATCGATTTTGTTGTCGTTTCACCTGATCTGCGGCTGCATGTCTTGGACACTCGGGTGAAGAGAGGGGCGGAGCTGTCAACTGACCACTACCTGGTGGTGAGTTGGCTTCGATGGTGGGGGAAGATGCCGGTCAGACCTGGCAGACCCAAACGTGTTGTGAGGGTCTGCTGGGAATGTCTGGCAGAGTCTCCTGTCAGAAGGAGCTTCAATTCCCACCTCCGACAGAACTTCGAACACGTCCCGGGGGAGGCAGGGGACATTGAGTCCGAATGGGCCATGTTCTATGACTCCATTGTCGAGGCGGCTGACCGTAGCTGTGGCCGCAGGGTGGTCGGTGCCTGTCGTGGCGGCTGTCAAGCTGAAGAAAGAGTCCTATCGGGTCCTTTTGGCCCGTGGGACTCCGGAGGCAGCTGATAGGTACCGGCAGTCCAAGCGGAATGCGGCTCGGGTGGTCGCGGAGACAAAAACCCGAGCATGGGAGGAGTTCGGTTAGACCATGGAACAAGACTTCCGTATGGCTTCGAGGAGATTCTGGCTGAGTACTTCGAAGACCTCCTCAATCCCGCCGGTACGTCTTCCAGGATGGAAGCAGAGTCTGGGGATTTGGGATTGGGCTCTCCAATCTCTGGAGCAGAGGTCACTGGGATGGTCAAAAAACTCCTCGGTGGCAAGGCTCCGGGGGTGGATGAGATCCGCCCGGCTTTCCCTAAGGCTCTAGATGTTGTGGGGCTGTGTTGGTTGACGCGGCTCTGCAATATCGCGTGGACATCCGGGGCAGTTCTACTGGACTGGCAGACCGGGGTGGTGGTCCCTCTATTTAAAAAGGGGGACCGCAGGGTGTGTTCCAACGACAGGGGGATCACACTCCTGAGCCTCTATGGTATAGACTATTCAGGGGTTCTGGAGAGGAGGGTCCGTCGGATAGTCAAACCTCAGATCCAGGAGGAGCAATGTGGTTTTCGTCCTGGCCGTGGAACACTGGACCAGCTCTATACCCTTGGGGGGGTCCTGGAGGGTGCGTGGGAGTTCGCCCAACCAATCTACATGTGTTTTGTGGATTTGGAGAAGGCGTTCGACCGTGTCCCCCGGGGGGCCCTGTGGGGGGTACTCTGGGAGTATGGGATACCAGGCCCCTTGATACGGGCTGTTAGGTCCCTGTACGACCAGTGTCAGAGCTTGGTCCGCATTGCCAGCAGTAAGTCGGGCTTGTTTCCGGTGAGAGTTGGACTCCGCCAAGGCTGCCCTTTGTCACCGATTCTGTTCATAACGTTTATGGACAAAATTTCTAGGTGCAGCCAAGGTGGTGAGGGGATCCGTTTTGGTGGCCTAAGGATCAGGTCTCTGCTTTTTGCAGATGATGTGGTCCTGTTGGCTTCGTCAGAACGTGATCTCCGGCTTTCGCTGGAGCAGTTCGCAGCCAGGTGTGAAGCAGCTGGGATGAGAATCAGCTCCTCTAAATCCGAGACCATGGTCTTGAGTCGGAAAAGGGTAGAATGCCTTCTCCAGGTCAGGGACGAGGTCCTGCCCCAAGTGGAGTAGTTTAAGTATCTCGGGGTCTTTTTCACGAGTGAGGGAAGGGTGGAGCATGAGATCGATAGGCGGATTGGTGCTGCGTCTTCAGTGATGTGGGCGTTGTACCGGTCTGTTGTGGTGAAGAGAGAGCTGAGCCGAAAGGCGAAGCTCTCAATTTACCGGTTGATCTACGTTCCTACCCTCACCTATGGTCACGTGCTTTGGGTAGTGACCGAAAGAACCACTGCAGGATTTTATTTATTTATTTATTCCTATTCTTCTTCTTATTATTATTTGTAGATGTTGTTGTCTTGTTTGTGATTTATGTTTCAGACTTGTCGATTCGTTATTGTCTCTGCTTTCTTGTACTTTATTTACATTATTGTTGGAGGACCCACTCGAAAACGAGATGATACATCTCAAGTGGTTTTATCCTCCTAAAATATAAGTCAATAAATAATAAATAAATAAATAAACAAATGTCTATTTAAATAAAATGCAACATCTTGATGACCTTAATGGAAGTGATGGACACGTTTGCAAACAGGATAATTTAATTAATGTCCTGAAACAAGTGATACGAGTCAATTCACACATCTGATATGAGAAACGGAGTCGCCTTGGGGTAGAATTAACACATTTTTGTCAGACTTAAATTGTGACAGCTCTCTCTGTCAGACACACCTGTGCTTCCCTAAGCTGTCTGCTGGAGGACGAGAGAGTTAGGACCACTGTCTCTGTGGGCTTCGCGGGGGCATCGCTGCAGGTTTTTGTTGCCCAGCTTGGAAAACAAAGAAGGCTGAGAGACAAAAACATTTCTTCTCAACAATTCTCTGCTCAGTTATTAAGCTAACGCTCCTGAGTGGAGCTGGAAGAGGAAGAAGTGGCACTTCTGAGAAATAAGAGACATAATAATGGTTCTCAGGCTGAGACAAACACAGGCTGCTGTTGGGTTTGTTCAGAACAGCAGTAAATAGTATTATATGCAGTATTGTTGTATATTTTATATTCCCTAACACTAAGACAAAACAACCTAAATGATTACAGAATTACTTTTCTAATTAAAAATCGTCTGACAGGGAGATTGTGAATGCGATCCCATTTTTCCAGAAACACGCGGCTGTATTTTTAAAAATGAATGAAATGTTCTGAATGATTTACAACATTTAGCAGACATGAATTTTAAGCTCCATGAAACATTTGTGACAACTGGATAATTTAGAGCAATGGTTACTAAACTTTTCATCCACAAATAAAAGTCACAGCAAGTCAAGACCCAAATGAAATATGAGCACTGATAATGAGAGCTTCATACACCATTTCACTGACTTTAATCCTTCTATGACTACAGATTTCATATCTCTGTGCAACAGTATTATCATAATCAGTTTCATAATTAAATTGGTTTGTGGGGATCATCTCAAAACCCCACCTGGTTTTTCATGTTCCACAGTGGGCTCCCCAAGTCAACTCTCGTGATTAACAGAAGGTTCATAAAATACCTTGGAAGAAAAAAATAATGTGGTCTTTGTATAAAACAGTTTTTGTGGTAATTAGTGAAATAGAAAAAACATTTGTTGGCCAACAGTTATTTTTGACTGTTAAAACACACTGTTATGATTTAAAAAATATTTTTGGGTAGTGAGTTGACTAGGCAGCCAAGGTGTTGAGGGGATCCATGAGGATCAGGTCTCTGCTTTTTACAGATGATGTTGTCCCGTTGGCTTCATCAGACCGTGATCTCCAGCTTTCACTGAAGCGGTTTGCAGCCGAGTGTAACATGGTCCTGAAACAGAAAAGGGTAGAATGCCTCCTCCAGGTCAGGGACGAGGTCCTGCCTCAAGTGGAGGAGTTTAAGTATCTCTGGGTCTTGTTCTCTAAAGAGGGAAAAATAGAGCGTGAGATCGATAGGTGGATTGGGGCTGCGTCTGCAGTGATGCATGCATTGTACCGGTCTGTCGTGGTGAAGAGAGAGCTGAGCCAGAAGGCAAAGCTCTCCATTTACAGGTCTATCTACGTTCCTACCCTCACCTATGGTCACGAGCTTTGTGTAGTGACCGAAAGAATGAGAACGTGGATACAAGCGGTCAAAATGAGTTTTTTCTGCAGGGTGTCTGGGCTCTCCCTTAGAGATAGGGTAAGAAGCTCGGTCATCTGGGAGGGGCTCGGAGTAGGTTTGCTGCTCCTCCACACTGAGAGGAGCCAGTTGAAGTGGCTCGGGAATCTGGTTAAAATGCCTCCTGGACGCCTCCCTGGTCAGGTTTTTTAGGCACGTCCAACCGGGAGGAGACCTGGAAGACCCAGGATACAATGGAGGGACTGTTTTTCGTCTGACCAGGGAACACCTTGGGATCCCCCCGGAGGAGCTGACCCAAGTGGCTGGGGAGAGGGAAGTCTGGGCCTCTCTGCTTAGGCTGCTGCCCCTGCGACCCAACCTCGAATAAGCGGAGGAAAATTAATGGATGGATGGATGGATTCTCAAAATAAGACTTAAATGATAACCATAAAACACTGAAATCTTCCACCCTCAGTCTGATCCTCAGATGGGCATGACTCATAATCTCCCTAATCCAATGTCCGTATGTTGGCAGATGAGAATCCTTCTACTTGGACAAGATGAGCCTCTTGGCCAACAAAGAGGATAAAGCAATCATGTGTAGTTGACTGTTACCTAACGAAGCATCCACTGTGACCACTCCAAACAAAGTGGTCAAAATGTCCGGACACACAGTGGTTCTGCAAATCTTGGAGAGTGCATCAAAAATAGACCACCAATATCCCTGTAGTGTGGGCAAGTCCAGAACATGTGAAGAAGTGTGGCAGGAGACTGTCCGTAATGTTCGCATGTTGGGTCCAAGTCCGTTTTAATCTTAGACAATTAGTGCACCACTTTGAACTGAATAACTCTGTGTCTCACACAAATCGAGGATTTATGAATCGTAGGATCTCATGCCAGACCAAGTCTGACAATCCAACACCAGGTCCAGCTCCCATTTCTCTTTTAAAACATCCAGACTGGTTTGATGATGTGAGCTGAGCAGTCTTTTTAGTACTTTTGCAGTTCAGAGCATTGGTTTGCATATTAACATGACATGGTTTCAGAGTAAATTATAACTCTCAAGTACATATCTAAATCTGTATGAGTTTTAAAAGTTTATCTCTGAGTGGAGTTGTAGGTTTTGCAAAGTTAAGAGACAAACCAAAGCCCAGCTACTTTGTGGTAGAGCTCAGAGCACTCTGCAGTCAAAATAAAACCCAGGAAAAGGACTTGGTGACTTCTCACATTAGATTCAGGGATTTTCTGCCTCATAGGTGCTGAAATGGGCCTCTAGTGTTGGTGTGTCATCATTTGAAAGAAAAATCAACAAATTCTGACAGATGCCTGAATGAGAATATTGCTGTATGGGGTAAATATGTAAAGCTGATGAAATCAAACCTATATTCATTCATTTTAATGAACCAACTATACATAATAAATACTAAAGTGGAGTGTGACATGGAAAAATAAATAATTCAAAACTGGGGGCTGAAGCTCGACCTTGAAGAAAGTGTCAACAATTAGAAAAATGTCTGAGACAGTTCAGCGTTAAAAGCAGAGTGAGAGAATAATGTCAAGATAGGAGGCAGTTTTGCATTCTGACTTCCAGTAGTTTGATTCTACATGTAACTGGTAAAGTTTCCAAAGGAATCATTATGTAATCCAGGGGCCTCATTTATCAACCGTACTCACAAACAGATCTGTGCGTATTTCGTGCGTGGGAACGATTTTACGCATTGTGTGGTATTTACCAATTTGTACTTGTGCGTGAAAACGTTCCTAAATATAAGAACAGCTGTGACCATGCGTAGGAACAGCATCTAGTGGCAGAACGAGGGAACAGCAATTCTGAAGATATCGGTCATCCACGCGTGTTCCTCATCCACTAATTATTCTACCCAATAAATAATTATTATGGTGGAAAAACAGCTGTGTCACATTATTGGAGCTAAAACACCCGTGACCGACGGGAATCTGACATTGTAGAACGGCTGATTTCGTATTGTTTTGTAATCACAATGTTTACTCTTCCCATTTTTATGATGTTTTAAATAATTTTGAATTTATTTATTTATTATGTTTTAATTTAATTATTTTGTCCTTGTGAAGCGCATCGTGATTTTGCTTGAGATGCACTATATAAAAAATTGTTTCTTATTCTTATTATTATTGGAAGATTTAGCAGAGCAGAGTGCACTCCAGAGGGAACGGCTCTTCCGTGAGCGCAGCGCACTGATCCGATTCCAGTCCATATTCTATTTTACAAATAAAACAACCCTCCAGACCCTCCTCTGCTCCCCGATCATACACGCGTTGTCAAGTGTCCAGTGCTTCGATCTCGCTCTCAATAAAGTTTTTCTTTTTTGTCTGGGAAGAACCCAGGGAATCCCCTCCCGATCTGAGGACGTAGTGTGACCAAATATGGTTAATGGAGGGCGTTTCTGTATGTAAATGACGATAAACGGGCACGAGCACCTGGGTATGCACAGGTGGGATTTATCATCAGACGATTGCGGAGGGACATTCGTACGAGAGGCCACCGCATGTTTCATAAATCAGGACATTGACTGTTTGTACACACATTCTAAATTTCATCCGTAGGAGGGAATATAGGAACGTTTCTACGAACGTTTGCTAAATGAGGCCCCTGGTTTTTTGGCCCTTTTTAAGGAGTCTTTTAGAACAAAAGTGAGCAAACACAAGGCCAAGGAAACAATGAATTGGTTTCAAAGAAAGAAAATCAAGTTGGTTGAATGGCCCAGTCGATCACCTGACCTACATCCCATAGAACATCTATGGAGAGAACTGAAGATCAAAGTTCATAAAAGAGGCCCAAGGAACCTTCAAGATTTAGAGCGTTTGTGTGGAAGAATGGACCAGAATCACTCCTGAATAATGCAGACGACTGGTCTGTCCATACAAGAGACGTCTAGAAGCTGTAATAACCAACAAAGGCTTTTCTAGAAAGTATTAAATAAAGTGTGTTCAATACTTATTCCCTGTGTCATTTCACTTTATTATGACTCAACTTATATTCTTAAATGTTTTGATTTCTTTGTCTGAATTCAATATTTGGCTTGATGGCAACATCTGGTTCAACGTTTGTGTCAATAGCCCACTTAGAAACACCCTTCCTGATAAACCCTTACTGGGGCAATGGTGGCAGAGGAGTTAAGTGGCCGTCTTGCAATCGGAAGGTCGCAGGTTCGCGACCCGCTCAGTCTGTCATTGTGTCCTTGGGCAAGACACTTAACCCGCCTTGCCTGCTGGTGGTGGTCAGAGGGGCCGGTGGCACCAGTGAACGGCAGGCCCCGCCTCCGTCAGTGCGCCCCAAGGCAGCTGTAGCTACAATGTAGCTCATCATCACCAGCGTGTGAATGTGTGTGTGAATGGGTGGATGACTGATTGTGTTGTGAAGCGCCTTGGGTGGGTTGTAGAACCCTAAGAAGGCGCTATATAAATACAGGCCATTTACCATAAAAATGCTGATGTGTCAAATACTTATTCTCCTCGCTGTATATCATCTCTTGTTTTGGAAACCCCAGTGTACTCCAGTAACTAAAATCTGGACTTTAGTCATTACCATAGATATTTTTATTATTTTATTTTTACTTCTTATTTTTGTGTTTTATTTTTTTTTCCAATGGCAAAAAAGAAAAACACCATACCAAGTCCAAGTAAATGAATTGTTTTCAGTGGTGGGTTCCTTTTTATCCAGATGGATTAAAAAATTTAGAGAGAGGAGAACCTTCACAGCTGGTGATCAGTGCAGTCAAGCCACCTGAGGGCTTCAGGTGACATAAGAAACTGCAGCAGAAGTCAGTGAAAATTTGCCTTCCCCAGTCGTGCATCTTCAAAAGTGCATTTTTGTAAATCGTTCTTGCAGAAGTCAATCAGAAATTCTTGTCATATTGTTGGCTCTTTTATGTGGTGCTGCAGTGAGAAGACAAACAACATGAAAATGACTAAATGTCACTTCTGGACAACCCTGCAACAGAAGACGACGGCTGAGAGCTTATCACCAGATTGTTTCTACAGAAGCCACACTGACAGCAAACAAGCACAGACTTACAGCCAGCAAATCACAGTGAAGCACTCACACACAAACATATCTGAGTGGGTGCAGTGATGCATGAGCAGAGCCATTTTTTTATTGCAGGTTGTGGTTTGGCCAAGATTAAAGAAAACATACTCTAATCAGCATTTCTCTGAGCTCCGCTCTGACCACTGACCTTTCTCTGAGCACTGAGCTTATGAAACACAGCAAATAAAGTGACTGGAAACATTTCAAATGTGCTGGCATGGAGGTCACAATAAATTGCTACATGGTTTGAAAACTACAGGCCCAGGTACTCGTGTTTTCCATCTGAGAGGAGTTCTGCAGCATTCAAATTCCGCTTGTTTAATGTAAAAAAGCATATATGAGAAAAAGAATAAGTCAACAATACAACATTTTATTTCTAACTAAAGAATGCAGTGAGCTTCAACCTCGTGTGCAAGTTCTTCTCCACAAAAGCAAAATAAATAAAACAATCAGTTTCTCTCTGTGACCAATTTGGGCTATAATACATTAAGTGCATTTGCTTTCTGGCCTTCAGAGAAATTAATGATCTACAGGGTGATAAAGAATGTCCTCTTTAGGTAAAGGTAATTAGAAGTCAACAAACATACAGGGGTGTAGATTTGATACAATCTGAGTGAATCACAGAGCCCAAAGAGGAGTAAACCTGATCTAAATATCTGTACAAGCTGATCCTGCAGCAGGTGACCTTCTAAAATAAAGAGTACACATATAGGAGGATTGTTAAAGACATGACCTCCACTACAGTATGATGAAATCTCCTGTTACATTGTGTCTCTACACAAAAATGTCCTTGTTTTGTTTCCTCTGCTGCCTCCAGAGCTTCTACCATCATGATCTTACCGAGGAATTTGTAGCTTAAAGACGAAATTCAATCATCAACAAAAACCTGCACCTGATCGGCCACCCATCTAAAAGGTTAAGCTGCTGATCGATTCAGTGTATGAGTAAATCTACTTGCTATGATTACGTGTAAGCACCACTACCACCTGATTTTATTGAACCAAATAAGCCCATCTTTGAAATAAACAGAATAAAACTCTAATCAATTCTTTCATCATGTTGCTTCACTCTGGTCACATATGAGGGTTTAACAGATACTTGTGCCATTACCAGGCTGTGCTCAGTAACACCTCAACAAGAATATTACTAAACTTTTATTCTTGCGTAGCAACAACAGAGTTATAATATTTTGACATTTAGTGTAAAATTCACTAAATGACCAATTAGAAAAAACCCACCCACATATAAGTAACTAAATACTATGGATAAAAGCATCCAGTTCTCAGAGATCTCATTTGCTTACAACAGAAATTCAGTGAGAAACATCTAGTAGTTCCTGAGAAACGCAGGTGTTTCTACCCAAGGAGGAAAGACAAAGGGAGAAGAGCAATCTGCTATACGGCTTCCTACACTAAACGGCAGACTTGTCACAGATGCTATATCTCTGCATGTTCTTGTTTGTTTTTTTTCTTTTTTGTCTAGAAATTATAAAACCTTTTTGCTGTTTTATATTCATTAGAATAATGTTTGATTAATGGACATTTAAGCACATTAGTGCTTTACATTCAAATGTCAACGAATAGAGCCCAAATTAATTTAACCAGATACTTTGTTCTAGTCAAAATGTATTATTAAGTTATCTGTATGAAGAAATATCCTAGTGATACTATAAGTATTGTTGTAGATTTGTTGTAGTGTGTGTGTGTGTGTGTGTGTGTGTGTGTGTGTGTGTGTGTGTGTGTGTGTGTGTGTGTGTGTGTGTGTGTGTGTGTGTGTGTGTGTTCTCAATCCCCAGTGAGTCGTGGTGGATGGCTGCTCATACTGAGCCAGGATCCTCTGGAGGTTTCTTCCTGTTAAAAGGGAGTTTTCCTCTCCACTGTCGCTACATGCTTGCTTAGTATGAGGATTGTTGAAAAGACACTGACACTAGTCAGTAACTTGATGTAATCTGCTGGGTTCCTTATATAGGAAACTTTTTACTGATTGACTTAATGAACTGAACTGTATTGGAATGTTTACTTTGTGAAGTGCCTTGAGACGACTCTTGTCGTGATTTGGCTCTATATAAATAAACTGAATTGAAGAACAAGAAACAAACACAGGAGAGTTTACTCTGTAAATAAGACCTGTTCTCATCATGAAACGTGTTTGGAGAGCACCAAAAACATTTGCATCCAGTCTGCAGCAGAGCAGAAAGTGAGGAGGTCCAACCGTCCCTGAGGGGAGAGACGAGCATCCCTTGGTCCAGGAAACCAAAAACTCTTTTTATTTATTAAGTTAAGATAAAAGTATTCAATGATGCTCAAGAAAGAATAAAATGCTCCTTGATGACTTCAAAATATCATCTTAAATATGATTTCACAATAATGAAGTGAGATGTTGTTTTGAGAACACGATGCTGAGAAGAAGCAGAAAGCAGATGCAAATTATACATAAAATCAAGTACTGCACACTTTTAGTGAATCTGTTCCTCAGTATTTTTGTACATGCAAACTGTCACATCCACACTCTGACTCCACCTCCCACAATGCCCCGCACATCCACGTCATCCTTAAAAGCCGGAAGCACACTCCACCTCGCCACTCAGTCATCGTTTCTGCATGTCAGAGTTCCGAGCTATCCAGCTCTACTTCGAGTTTAACCGCTCTCACCTTTTTCGAGCCAATCCGCTCTTCATCCAAGCCACCCGGCTCCTCACTCTAGCCTTCCGGCTCTCCTCCGGAGCGTCTCCCGTTTTTACCGGAGCGTCTCGACTCACCAGGCTTCCCGCCTACCTCCAAGTAAGTTTCTCTCTTACTTTCCGGAACAACGCCGCGCTCCCGTTGCCTTTCGGGTTCGGCGCTGTTGTTCCTAGATTAAACTGCGTGCTAGCTGCTCCCCAACGCTCGATCTTTCCGCGTCTGGGTTATCTAACCACGCCACACTCTCACGCCCTTCACGTGAGAGCTATTTTGTGACAGGATGACTGAGTCTCCCGACCCAGCGGGGTTTGGGCGCATGCGCGCTGAGCTCACTCATCTCCACGGTCTAGTCGATCGGCTAGCCACCAAGGTGGACGCCATGTCCACAGTGATGATGCAACTGTCTGCTTCCATGACCGCTCTTCAACGGGAGAGACAGGACTCATCCAGGGAATTTCTGTTTGGCCTTCCAGAACGATGGAACGGGGTGGACGGCAGCCCCGACGGTCTACTGGCGACACTGGACATGTTGTTTGAATGTCAGCCAGACAAATACGCCACCGCCCGGACCCGAGTGGCCATGTTGGTCTCCCTGCTGTCCGGGAGGGCCCTGGAATGGGCTGCAGCGCTGTATAACAACAAGGCCCCAGCCTGCCAGAATTATGCCACCTTCGTAGAGGAACTGCGGAAGACCTTTGTTCCTCCAAGCAGCGACATTGGTGCTGAGGCCCGGTTGCTCAAACTCCGTCAGGGGGACCGGCGCGTGCACAGCTACGTGTCAGAGTTCAGGACCATCGCGGCCAAGATCTCCTGGGGAGATGATGCCTTCAAGTCCGTGTTCACGGAGGGACTGGCCAGCTACATCAGGGATGAGATGGTGGGACGCCAACAGCCCCCCACTCTGGACGAAATGGTTGACCTGGCCCTCCAGATCGACCAACGGATCCAGAGCCGCCCACGGTCCCGAGGATTCACGACAGCTACTCAACTCGCCGGCCCGGCCTCTCCACCTGCCCCAACGCAAAGGGAGGAGCCTATGCAGCTGGGCTCCCTACCCCCTGCTGAGAAAGCCCGACGCCGCAAGGAGGGCCTGTGCGCCTACTGCGGCTCTCCCTCCCACGGCCTACCCCAGTGTCCCCTGAGACCACTAAAAGACCAGGCCAGGTGAGCATAGGGGGCGTTTCATCTGGCCCGTCCCACACCGCTGCCCCTCTCAACCGGTTTTTCCTGCCCATCACCCTGCACCTCTCGTCCGGATCCATCGAGCTCAGGGCCTTGTTGGACTCCGGGGCCTCGGACAACTTCATGGACCGGGACCTAGCCAACCGGCTCCTCATCCCCCGGACCAAACTGGACCGGGTGGTCCCGGTAACGTCCGTCGATGGACGCCCTCTGGAGCCTTTTCCCATCCGCCACTGCACGCCCCCCCTTTGTATGGGTGTGGACCGACACCAGGAAACCATCCGTTTCCTTCTCATCACTGCCCCTACCACTCCTCTCATTCTGGGCCTGCCATGGCTGTCTCTCCANNNNGACCCCAACGTCTCCTGGTCTACAGGCCGCCTGCTGGGATGGGGACCAAACTGCTCCCTCCACCGACCACTGCCAGACACACCCCAGACTACACCTCCTGATTCCATCTTGGAGGCCATACCTCCGCCCTATCGGGACCTGGCGGCCGTGTTTGATAAGGGACGGGCGGGTGCCCTACCGCCCCGACGACCGTACGACATGGAAATACGGCTCCAACCTGGCGCTATTCCCCCCCGAGGCCGCTTGTTCTCCCTCTCGCCAGCAGAGACCAGGGCGATGGACGATTACATCACGGAGAACCTCCGCCAAGGTCTTATCCGCCCTTCTACGTCGCCGGGTGCTGCCAGTTTCTTCTTCGTCAAAAAGAAGGACGGGGGCCTGCGTCCCTGCATTGACTACCGCGGTCTCAACCAGGTTACCGTCAAAGACCGTCACCCTCTTCCTCTCATGGACACTGCTCTCAACTCCCTCACCCGTGCCACTGTCTTCACCAAACTGGACCTCCGCAATGCATACCACCTGGTGCGCATCAAGGAGGGGGAGGAGTGGAAGACCGCTTTCATCACGCCCACCGGACACTGGGAATATCTAGTCATGCCCTTCGGACTCTGCAATAGCCCAGCCGTGTTCCAACGGCTCATCAATGACGTCCTGCGGGACATGTGGGGTCGCTGGGTTTTCGCCTACCTTGATGATATCCTCATCTACTCCCCCACCATGGAAGACCACCTACGCCACGTCCGAGCAGTCCTTAACCGACTCCTGGAAAATAACCTGTACTGCAAACTGGAAAAGTGCATGTTCCATCAGCCCTCCATCTCCTTTCTGGGGTTCGTCATCACCACCAACGGCCTCTCCATGGACCCCCAAAAAGTCGAAGCAGTTTCTCGATGGCCCCTACCATCTAACCTCAAGCAGTTACAGAGCTTCCTCGGATTTGCCAATTTTTACCGCCGTTTCATCAGCCGCTACAGCACTGTCGCGGCCCCTCTCACTAACCTCACCAAGGCTGCCCATTATTCCCGACCCTTCCAGCTCACGCCCGACGCCACCAAGGCGTTCCACCACCTCGTCCGCCTCTTCACGTCGGCGCCCATCCTTCTCCGTCCTGATCCGGACCAGCCTTTTGTGGTGGAGGTAGACGCCTCCGATGTGGGTGCCGGGGCAGTCCTCTCCCAACATGGCCCGGATGGCAAACTCCACCCCTGCTGCTTCTTCTCTCGCAAATTTGCGCCCACAGAGCAGAGATATGGGGTTGGTGATCGAGAGCTGCTTGCCATCAAGTGGGCCCTCGAAGAATGGAGACACTGGCTACTTGGTGCGGCTAAACCCTTCACCATCTGGACCGACCATCAGAATCTCGTCCACATCAAATCCGCCAAACAGCTCAACCCCCGCCAGGCTCGTTGGGCCCTTTTCTTTGAGCCGTTTCAGTTCCAGCTGGCCTACCGACCTGGCTCTAAGAACACCAAAGCGGACTCTCTCTCTCGCCAATTCGCCCATTCACCTCGCCCTTCAGTCCCAGAACCCATCCTACCTGCTGGACGGTTCCTGGCACCTCTCCACTGGCCCCTAGAGGACGCCATTCGCCAGGCTCTCCAAAACGACCCGGCACCCCCGGAAACTCCTGCACACCGCCTCTATGTGCCACCCCAGTGCCGACAGGAGGCCCTCGCCTGGGGACACGCCTCCAAATGGTCCGGTCACCCTGGGGCCACTCGCACCCTTCAGCTACTTCGACGCTCCCTCTGGTGGCCCACTATGGCTCAGGATGTCAACGAATTCACGGCAGCTTGTGATACCTGTGCCCGCAGCAAGACGTCCACCCAACCCCCTGTAGGAACCCTCGCCCCCCTTTCGGTGCCTCGGCGCCCATGGACCCATCTGGGTCTGGATTTCGTTACGGGTCTGCCCACCGTGGACGGCCTCGATACCATCCTCACCATAACAGACCGTTTTTCCAAAGCCATCCACCTGGTGGCCCTGCCTGGCTTACCCACGGCCAAACGGACGGCAGAGCTCCTCCTCCAGCACGCCGTACGCCTCCATGGATTTCCTTCGGACGTGGTCACCGACCGAGGCCCGCAGTTCACGGCCCGGTTCTGGAAGGCCTTTTGTCGCCTAATGGGTGCCACCGCCAGCCTCTCCTCCGGCTACCACCCCCAAACCAACGGCCAGACCGAGCGTGCCAACCAACAGCTGGGCCGCTTCCTGCGCTGCTATGTCTCCAGCCAACCCTCTCGGTGGCCCCGTTACCTCCTCTGGGCGGAACTATCTCACAACCTACACGTCTCCTCCGCTACTGGACTCTCCCCTTTTGAGACCTGCTACGGGTATCAGCCTACCATCCTCGACCACCAACCTGAAGATACCGGCGTCCCTGCTGCCCAGACCCTCGTCCGCCACTGCCGAGCTGCTTGGATCAGGGCTCGAGCCGCTATCCTGCGGGCCAACACCCGTTATCGGATCCAGCACCAACGTCGCCATCGACCCAGCCCGGTTTATCGCCCTGGGGACAAGGTTTGGCTCTCTACGGCTAACCTGCGACTGAGGGGCACCTCTCGGAAACTGGCCCCCAGGTTTCTGGGCCCCTACGTCGTGGTCTATAGGATCGGACCCCTCGCTTACCGACTGCGTCTGCCGGCCTCCCTACGGATCCACCCTGTCTTTCATGTCGGCCAACTCAAGCCTCTCGTGTCCTCCCCCCTGGCCCCTCCGGCTCCTCGACCTCCGCCTCCTCGCTTCATCGACGGCGACCCCGTCTACACCGTCAGGCGGATCCTGGACGCCCGTCGCCGGGGTCGGGGCTGGCAGTATCTTGTGGACTGGGAAGGATACGGCCCCGAGGAACGCTCCTGGGAGCCCACGTCTGCCATCCTGGACCCCTCACTCATTGCAGACTACCGTGCCCGCCATCCTGGGCCGTCAGGTGCCGTCCCTGGAGGGGGGGGTCCTGTCACATCCACACTCTGACTCCACCTCCCACAATGCCCCGCACATCCACGTCATCCTTAAAAGCCGGAAGCACACTCCACCTCGCCACTCAGTCATCGTTTCTGCATGTCAGAGTTCCGAGCTATCCAGCTCTACTTCGAGTTTAACCGCTCTCACCTTTTTCGAGCCAATCCGCTCTTCATCCAAGCCACCCGGCTCCTCACTCTAGCCTTCCGGCTCTCCTCCGGAGCGTCTCCCGTTTTTACCGGAGCGTCTCGACTCACCAGGCTTCCCGCCTACCTCCAAGTAAGTTTCTCTCTTACTTTCCGGAACAACGCCGCGCTCCCGTTGCCTTTCGGGTTCGGCGCTGTTGTTCCTAGATTAAACTGCGTGCTAGCTGCTCCCCAACGCTCGATCTTTCCGCGTCTGGGTTATCTAACCACGCCACACTCTCACGCCCTTCACGTGAGAGCTATTTTGTGACACAAACATAACTAGAGCACTCACTTATGTTATCAAATATTAACAAGAGACAAAAGGTCTTTTAAAAACAAAAATACGTTTCTATTGTTGATTAGATGGCATAGAAGAAAAAACAAAATACTTTTCTTTTGTTTTTTCAATTAAATTTTAGATCGTCTTTATCAAACTGGGTGACACTGTCTAAAAATGTAGTTAGAAAACATGTAGCACATAAATGTTTCTAAAATCATTCCTGCCATGTTTGATTAAACAACAATGAGCCTATACCTTTATTATTTTAGTAACATCTCCTCCTGATTTGGCCACAGAAATAGTTTTAGTTATAACTAAATCTTTCTGTTTTTTTCATACAGGATTTACATAATACAGCTGATGATCCATGAGTGTTTGGTCATTTTGTGTCAGTTATTTGTTTTTTACATGAACAAACTCATTAAGCAGGGCTTTCTTATGGGCCACAAAATAATTAGCCATTGTGGCTAATTGTTGTCAACATCAATTAGCCACATGCAACTAATTAGTCGTTGATTAGCTACAAACTAATGATAGCATTAGAAAAAAAGACTTGGTTTATCAACAATAATTATTTTCAACCTAGACACAAAGTTGAGGATAGCTTCTGCAGACTAAAACAAGAGGGGGTGTAGTGTGTGGAGCAGCTTCATCTCACAAGCTGTTAGGATACTGAACTTTCATTTCAGAGGATTCAAAATGTAAATGAATACAAACACGTATCTAGGTATTATTTTAAACGGTAACTTGACTTTTAAACATGTTAAAAAAGTGACCAGATGTATAAATCCCACACTTGCAAATTTGAGGCACCTCAGAATCTGCTAAAATGTACATGTTTTCTCTCATAATATCTCACATAAATTACTACTTGGGCCTCTGCAAATTCCACTATTTTAAATGCACACTTGGCAGTTTTGGCTTGCTTTTAGCACCCCCTAGTGTCTGTTAGTAAAAGCAAAAGTGAAACTTATGTCCTCACTGTGCGTTCGTCTTTTTAACACCTTAATCTAACTGCTGAAATGTCTCCTCAGCCTTCATTAGTGTCTACAGGAGCGGTTCATCACTAAATCAAACAAATCAGCTGTGTTCATGATCTAAAACATGCTGGAAGCAGACTGCAGAGCCAGGTATGTCAGCTCCACTTTACTAAGTCCAGCAGGGGCCGGACCGGCACTCTGAAGTTGCAAGTGTGGTATTCTGGCCACAGAGGGAGGTGGGGGTGTGAGTAACATTTCATTAACCCTGTACAGGGGCATTTTAGCACATACTGGCTCAAGAAAATGATTTAAAAATATGAAAAAGTTGCATAGTATGACTTTAAATAGGTTAATATCTCTATATAAACAGGTTAAAAAAAGTCTAGATAAAAAAAACAAGATCCTTTCATCATTGCACAATCCTCAGTAAATATAGGTTCTTAAACTGGAGCAATCTTGTCATTTTTAAACACTTCTGCCTTATGTACAAGATTCAACACAGCTTAGCTCCACCTCCTCTTTGCAGTTGTAGATTTTAGATCATCTGTAACACTTGTTACTAGAGGTACTGGTAGATTCCATACAGCAAAAGTTCCTTTGGACAATCAGTTTTCACCTATGAGTCAGCTAGAGAGTAGAATACAATTCCACCAAATACAAGAGACTCCATCACATAGAGCTCAATTAAATTAAACTAAAGAAATGGTTAACTGACAACCAAATATGTCAGCACTAGTCCAAGAACCCATGCATCAGTACTATTATTGCTGGAGTGGACTGGATCGAGTTTGCTTGCGAGCGTTGGAGTGTGTGTGTGTGTGTGTACATGCGTGCATGCGTGTCTGCTCTTGCTTTTTATGTGTTTTTTATGCTTTTAATTGTCATGTGCCTTCAGGCAGGGGGACTACCAGTGGAAATGAGCCTGTTGGCTGTAACTGGGTAGATTTACATTGTAAAATGTTTACTAATGCACACTGTGCCTCTAAAACAAATGAAATTTATCGATTTCATTTTTGACTACATTACTTTGCATGTGTTTCAGCCTCCAAAATTTGATTTGATGAGATAATTTCATGGCAGCAACATTTAAACAATGACTGCGTTGGTCTTCACAGCTGTCTGAACTGGTGTTACGATATTTTCTGTCAGATGTTTCAATAATTACTAAAGCAGAATTACAAGCGTTCCACCACTATTAAATCATGTTATTGATAATTATATTAAGCAAAGAGCCAATATTTTAAGTGTTGGTCTTTGTTGCTCAAGGACCCATTAAACAGGTCACTGATCCTCTACAGAGATGCTTCTTAATGGAAGACAAATGGGTGCCAGTCTGTTTATCCCTTCACTAAGTAATACTGCTTCATTCAGAGCATGTTGTACCAGTACAGCATGTAACTGTTACTGCTTTGCACCCATGCACTTATTTACACTTATCCCCTCAGGCAAATAATCCTGTATGCATCACACATTTCCCAAAGACCACTTTATGCAACCCAGCACAGGATCAAGCTGTGCTTTATTTCATAGACAACATGATTGGACAGGCGTTGTAGCTCAACCATAGACTTTGTCTTAAGATTGGAGATTACTCTGAAACCCTTTGGGGCTACAGCCCCAAATGTTTAGGGTTAATCACAAATTATTAATAGTTTAAAACTGGTTATCGTTATTTCTTAAGTTAAGACTTTACAAAACTCACAGGGGTAGCTGCCGAGGTGGGTAAAAGCGTGCGGAGTGGAGTTTAAAAAGGGTTGTGGCAGATGGCTTGTTTTTGTACCCTAAAACGTTCTGGCATAGAGGCCAAAGCTGGAAACAGGCCTGATAAGTCAAACTGTTCAGACATTCTCCGACAAATGGAAGAGAAGACAGACTCACACCAGTGCACAGAAGTCTTAGCCTAGTGAACTAGACCAAATTCTTGCTTTGCAGAGTTTGGTCTAGGCACACTTCATAGGAACCCTCGCAGCCTGTGGCTGTCCAATCACAGCTCGTTATAGTTTTGGTTGGGCCAATCACAGCACTTTATATTTTGGGCCAATCACAGAGCGGGAGTAGCCGATGCGGCCGCGAACCCAAGCAACATGGCGGCAACTCAGGAACCCCGTTCGTTTGAAACGGCTTTGTCATCAACATTGGATTATTTAGGCTCCAACATGCGTAAGTCTGTCTGATATACTTAGCGGCTTCTTATTTTTATCAAACAAAGAAGTGCAATGTCCCAGTACACCTGATATTCGTGTGTTTTTCATACAAAAACGACAGAAATCATTGATGTTAGACGCCATTAATGCCTCCCGCTTTTCCGTCGCCGTGATTACGTCATGTTGTTCGTTACTCTGATTGGTCCTAGCGCTATCCAATGGCGTGCTGACATTTTGAAAGACAACCGTAGATCCCGCCTCACGACTGAGAGCCGTCAATGGTTCGTGGCCAGACTACATATACACATATATAGGATGGCTTGCCAGGCTACAGAAGTCTTCATTTTCTAGGAAAATTAATTGTATGTAAGTTGCCATGGAGATACATGCTGATAAGAAATAAACCACCTAGCTTGTAGATACTGAAAACCCAGAACTGAGACTAAAGTAACTCAGATCTTTTTACCTTAGCATGTCCCAAACTAAATACCCCATTACATTTGGGAAATAGCACACATCCACACAACGCTGGAGGGCAAAGAGACCTTCTGCAGCCGCTATCCAGACCCGTATTGCCACGATTTAAGTTGTGTTCTTGGGCAAGACACTTAATCCGCCTTGCCTGCTGGTGGTGGTCAGAGGGACCGGTGGCGCCAGTGTACGGCAGGCCCCGCCTCTGTCAGTGCACCCCAGGGCAGCTGTAGCTACAATGTAGCTCATCCCCACCAGCGAGTGAATGGGTGGATGACTGATAGTGTTGTGAAGCGCCTTGGGGGGTTGTAGAACCCTAAGGCGTTATACAAATACAGGCCATTTACAGGCCATTAAATATTTTAAATATTTAATTACATGAACCATAAAAATATTTAATTCATTAAAATTTATTTATAGATATTTCATAATTTATTTCATTATTTCATGGTTTGTTTATCATGATTTTGTTTTATCTGTTGCTGACTCAATCAGTGGGAGAACACCCTGACGGCTGTAACTGTATGATTTAGCCCTCCCGCTGTCCTATTGGGTGACCCCACCAGGAAAGGTGACGTTTGAGCAGGGTGTGATTGTTTATCCCTTGGGGTCCACGTGGCAGAGGTGAGGACTGAGCACCACCTCACCCCTGCCACGTGGACCCCAAGGGATAAACAATCACACCATGCTCAAACGTCACCTTTCCTGGTGGGGTCACCCAATAGGACAGCGGGAGGGTTAAAGAAGTGGGGACACCGTTCTGACGGTGTTACACATTTGTACATAACACCCTGTATTGATGAAGCACTACTGTCAAGATCTTGATCAGTGTGGAAATTCCTCTGTTTTACCAGATTCTGGGTCAGCAACTTCTGTTTTATCTGTTAGGCTTAAAATATCTCACCAACTTGTAAGGAATCTTTCATAAAGGGAGCTGCCATGTTTGTTATCAGGATTAGCTCCACCCACTGACTTTGATGGGTCAGGTTGACAGAAAAAAAATATTGATGAACAGACCATGAAACAATAAATTAAATCATGAAATAATTATATATGATTTTTTAAAATAAAATAAATGTTTTTATTGACACACAATCCATTTAAATAATTATTTAAGCATAATATGTTGGGCTTTATCTATTTATTGAATTGTGCCACTTTTGCCTCTCCAGTTGAATCATATTTAATTTCTTTATATTTGATGTTGAAAACGGACAATCTTATAATTATGTTGATAATGCAGGGATTATAAAATTTAGAGTACATTACATTCACAGACAGATCCTGGTTTATTTCATTTCTTATGTATTTAACCTTTCATTAATGTAACAATATATATCAGTATTAGCAAAGCTTAACATCATGAACCCTTTAGATGCAGTAGCAGCAGCAGCAGCAGGGCCCTCATTCTCTCCAGATAGCTCTGAGATTTCACTTTTATTATGCTGGCATTTGTATTTGCTCAATATAGAGGTTAAACTAAGATCACGTTTATTAACTTGTCTTATAGCATGACAAAAAATCTGCACGAGAGATATTAAACAAGTGAGCATGGGGGCCCACCTAGATGGCTTGTACCTAGGGCCCAGAATTTGGTGCTACGCCCCTGATTACATGGCTATAACATGTTCGTGTCTGGACATGTGGGGCAGATATTTGATGTTTTCATTCTGTCATGAGACTTTGGCTCCAACAACTCTCATCATGGCTGTTAACCATTGCCTTTGGCGTATTTTATCAGCTGGAAACCTGTAAGATTTTACGTTACTGTCCTTTCATCTATCTGTGCAGCCTGCAGCGCTGCATGTGTTAACCATGCTGACAGATTTTATTTTGCTGCTCAATTTCTTGTCAACTGACATGACTGTGGTCAACCGGGATGTGCCGTCTTGAGACCCACGTTTCTTTTTATAAATCAGGTAAATGATCAGTAAAACCTCCTACTCCCTCTGCGTTTAGATGACATTTCCAGCAGAATGTGTGGAAACCTCAGAGTGGAGCCTCCCCATAGTGACACCTTCAGCACATTCACTGTGTTGCCTCTAATGTTTGTGCCACACTCTAACATGCCAGCCAACTGGAGGGCTTATTTACTGCAGCTTTGTATCAACGCTGGCCTAAATTCTCTCTGCAGTCACTAACCACCCATAAACATTTGTCTGGCATTTAGCTGCCACGTCACCCCCCACTGCTCCTCTGGCTCTGCAATGCCTCCGTTACACAGTTTAGATCATCACAGACCTTCCAACTAATTCACACTCACAAAGCAAAATGATGTTTTCTCAGACAAACTAAGAGGCTCCATGGACATTTAGTGGAACAAATAATCAGATCGTATTCTGATCCGTGTCCTAAAACAACTGAGGAGGAAAAAATAAGACAGAAATGTTGACTCTGGAAGAGGATGGATTTCTGCAGCCTCTAAATAAACACGGATATCCAGACTCATGCCTATTTCCAGCAGTCGGGTTAATGTCCATAGATTGGAGCTGAGTGGAGATGAAAGGAATACTAAGGAAAAGTGCCGGGTGAAGTGCTGCTCCGCGTTTACGAGCAGGAGAAGCTTTTGGGGGAAGGACGAGCTTTCAGCAGATTCCAACAAGACTTTCAAACACAGAACATGATTGTTTCCAGATTCTGAACTAAACTGTTTAATCATAAAGAAGTTGATTAGCTTATTTCACAGTTCACTACAGCTTTTCTAATTTTCATTTAATAATCCAATTTTGTGGAATAATCTGTTTGGGTTTATTTATATGGTGGTTTTCAGCTTGTCACGTACAATGTGGAGTTTAATGATAAATGCTAAATGGCCTGTATTTATATAGCACCCTCTAGGGTTTTACAACCCCCCAAAGCACTTTACAACACACCAGTCATTCACAAATTCACACGCTGGTGGTGATGAGCTACGTTATAGCCGTAGCTGCTCTGGGGCACACTGACAGAAGCGAGGCTGCCGTACACTGGGGCTACCTCCAACCACCACCAGCAGGTTAGGAGGGTCAAGTGTCTTGCCCAGGAACACAACTGCAAAAGACTGAGTAGAATGCAAACCTGCAACCCTCTGGTTACGGGGCGGGCACTAAACTCCTCTGCCATCATCGCCACATTGAGTTGAAGTACATTAGCTAATTACATTTAATCACGTTTAAGTTTTCTGACCGAGTGTGAAACATTGAACACGTTTTGTGCGTTCAGTCTGTGTTTCTTTTAACTGCATCACTCGGTTCTTTTTTTAACACAGAAAAGAGTTGTTTTTACAATTTTCTTGCTGACGTTTCGACCACTACTGCAGTCTTCCTCAGAGCTAGCTGCTGTAGCGGTCAAAACGTCAGCAAGAAGAAGGTAAAAACAACTCTTTTCTGTGTTAAAAAAAGAACCGAGTGATGCAGTGTGAAAAATTTAGACCATGGCAGTTATTTGTCTTCAAATGTTTAACCCTTGAGAACCCGTGGTGACACTGGTGTCACAGCCCACTTCAAGCAAAATTGCTTCTTGAGTCATATATTCAAGTTTGACCACCCCAAGTGACATCATATCCATATAAAAATGATTTTACTTCTTTATTTTATTTTATTTTTTTATTTATTTTGATGTTTTTATTCCAATCTGTTTTGTATTTTAAAAGGGTTTGTGTTCTTACTAACAACAGAACTCAATACTGACTAGGGATGGGACGATACACTTAAACTAACGATACGATGCACCTCGATATGTCATAGTCACGAAACGATAAGTCACGATACAATATTTTTTAAAAAAAAGGAAAAATATGACTGTATAATAACAACTTGTTTATTTTTGTTTCCGTTGCACACAGGGAAACACAAGGCCTAACAGGCTAAACACAAACAAGACCACTCCCTTAGTGCTGCTCTAACCCTAGGTTAAGTTATCTCAGGACTGGTTCTTCTTCAAAAACACTAACATATCAACATGTTCTGGTGTAATCAGTGATCTTTGAGCAGAAACAATGTCTCCTGCCTGCAGTGTTGTTGCAACAGGCGCTGTGGCTTGACGTGACGACGTAACGACGCACTGCACCGTTCCCCGGATTTTTTTTTTTTTTTTTTTCATTTAGTTTTACCTGCTTAATCAGCAGATAGTGCTGTCAGCCTGCCACCATAAGCCCTTTTTATAAGACACACCATGCTGGCAAATCAGCGTAATATTACCGAATTTTGCGGCATTCGTGCCGCCACGCTTGACAGTAATATTGCTGTAATATTGCGGCTTCGCCGGTCTTATAAACGCACATTAACTTAACAGAGGGAGGTGTCATGACCACGTGATGAATTAATGCCGAGCTCCGGCCGGGAACTATAAAATGAAAATGAAACTAAACACGGCCACAAGTTTCGTTTTCAAACCAGCTGAGATGATAAACTGGAGCGATGCGGCGCTCCAGGAGCATCTCTCCATTAGATCTGCAGCTCAGATCATCTGACTGTTCACAGTGATGGTGGAGGACACACACCTGTAGAGAAATGTGGAAAAAAAACTCAACGAGCGCAGCTTTGATCGCAATAAAAAGCAAGTTATGTCCAAGATACACGGAAGTCCGTGACAGTGCGGAGACCGCCCCATACCTCCTTTATGCCGCCATCACGTAATCTTTTATAAAACAGACATGATTGCGCAACATTACCGCCACGGTCTGAGCTCTTATAAACGACCTAACGCTCCCAGATGCCTCATAGGCGTTGTGCAAATTAGCGGCATTGTTTTATAAAAAAGGCTTTAGACTGTATGCCTGCCATACACAAATCATGCAGCAGTGCCATCTAGTCTTTATTTCGCGATCCATTTTTTTTTTACTCGATGCATTTTTGTCACGTTTTGTATCGCGAAATTTCGCCAAACGATATTTTGTCCCATCCCTAATACTGACCACAGTGTAAGATCATTCGAATCTAAATTTTGAAATGTATCCAAACAGCATATACCTTTTCCAGCAGATGAAATAGACAAAACCAAGCTGATTAATGTTTGAGATGTAATGTAATGCAGTAACGGCTCATGAGGGTGGTTACAGAGGGATGAAATGTGAATACCTCAAAACTTGAAAAAGATAGATTTTCTTTGTGGGACGATCCTGGTTGCCATGTAACACTTACTGACAGTCAAAGCAAAACACAAACAGGTTTGTTTCAGATTGTGCTTCAGAAGGTCCAGTCCAGGATTTAGCAGGATTTTTACTTCTCTGTGTCTGATAGTAAAGGGACCTTCCTTTGTTACTGGGTTGTTCCATTTTTNTTTCAGCTTGTCACGTACAATGTGGAGTTTAATGACAAATGCTAAATGGCCTGTATTTATATAGCACCCTCTAGGGTTTTACAACCCCCCAAAGCACTTTACAACACACCAGTCATTCACAAATTCACACGCTGGTGGTGATGAGCTACGTTATAGCCACAGCTGCTCTTGGGCACACTGACAGAAGCGAGGCTGCCGTACACTGGGGCTACCTCCAACCACCACCAGCAGGTTAGGAGGGTCAAGTGTCTTGCCCAGGGACACAACTGCAAAAGACTGAGTAGAATGCAAACCTGCAACCCTCTGGTTACGGGGCGGGCACTAAACTCCTCTGCCATCATCGCCACATCGAGTTGAAGTACATTAGCTAATTACATTTAATCACTTTTAAGTTTTCTGACCGAGTGTGAAACATTGAACACGTTTTGTGCGTTCAGTCTGTGTTTCTTTTAACTGCATCACTCGGTTCTTTTTTAACACAGAAAAGAGTTGTTTTTACAATTTTCTTGCTGACGTTTCGACCGCTACTGCAGTCTTCCTCAGAGCTAGCTGCTGTAGCGGTCAAAACGTCAGCAAGAAGAAGGTAAAAACAACCGAGTGATGCAGTGTGAAACATTGAGACCATGGCAGTTATTTGTTTTCAAATGTTTAACCCTTGAGAACCCGTGGTGACACTGGTGTCACAGCCCACTTCAAGCAAAATTGCTTCTTGAATCATATATTCAAGTTTGACCACCCCAAGTGACATCATATCCATATAAAAATGATTTTACTTCTTTATTTTATTTTTTTATTTATTTTGGTGTTTTTATTCCAATCTGTTTTGTATTTTCAAAGGGTTTGTGTTCTTACTAACAACAGAACTCAATACTGACCACAGTGTAAGATCATTCCAATCTAAATTTTGAAATGTATCCAAACAGCATATACCTTTTCCAGCAGATGAAATAGACAAAACCAAGCTGATTAATGTTTGAGATGTAATGTAATGCAGTAACGGCTCATGAGGGTGGTTACAGAGGGATGAAATGTGAATACCTCAAAACTTGAAAAAGATAGATTTTCTTTGTGGGACAATCCTGGTTGCCATGTAACACTTACTGACAGTCAAAGCAAAACACAAACAGGTTTGTTTCAGATTGTGCTTCAGAAGGTCCAGTCCAGAATTTAGCAGGATTTTTACTTCTCTGTGTCTGATAGTAAAGGGACCTTCCTTTGTTACTGGGTTTTTCCATTTTTAGTACAGAACCTGATCTTGAGCCATTTCTGTGTATTTTACTGCCTTAGCACGCTAGCCCAGGGGAACAAACAGCATCAACCTTTTGCTGATTTTTCCAGAGGCAGAATCCTGGATTATGCCGGCTAACCAGACCAACTAAAAAAGACTAAAAGAAACAAGCTGCCCTGGCATGTATTGTTGCATCATGGCTGCAACTGAAGGCTGCCTTTACCAACTTATAAAGAAACATTTGTCAGTAAATAGTAATAAATTCCAAACTGAATCTACTTTCAAGTATAAAGCCTAAAATTCAACGTGTCAAATTTAAAACGTTCCAATGGGACAATTAGAGACATTAGAGAGAGAATATAAAACAGCACTGTTTGAGACGTCGCATCCTTCTTCACCTTGTCACAGCGTTGAGGCAAGAAACCAGTTTACTCTGTCGGCCATTGTGGAGCTGTTACTGCCTCAGTTTGAAGCTAAGAGACAGGTGGACTTCAACCCCACTTTACAAATTTTATTTATTTTGTTTATTTTTTTTTTAATCTTCTTGAGTTCACCAGCTTGCCTCCTGACCATTGACCTGCACCCTGGGTCCAACACCAACCCAGTCATGACAAAAGCCTTCTGAAGCATGTAGTTCAAGGGTCTAATTCACTGTTGTTGTTTTTTTTCAATACATCTGGCCTCTAGCACAAGTGAATGCCTTGTGAGTCATTTACAGTGGAAAAAAGCTCTGGCACTCTTGATTCAGTTAGTCGGAGGAATGGGTTGGTGGAAAACAAAAAAATCACAAGTCTTGCAAACATCATGATCTCGCCATTGACTGGCTACTAGTAATGTGGCTCTCCTGCTTCCTTCATTAACAAAATTCAGAATACTGTAATGACAGATCTTCTTTCTTGGGTTGATGTAGCTCCACAAATGACACAAGTCTGAACGTGTTCCACCAGCTGCTGGAGCTGCTAATGCTAACAGTTTGCTTCTACTTGCTGAGACACACTCTGCTCTCACAGTGAACGACCACCAGCCAAGGTGGATGGGGCCATGCATACATTCCTGTGATGTAGAAGTGGCAGACGTTTTCTTCCTTATGTGGCTAATGCAGGGGGTTGAGGAAAATTTCCATGTGTGGCATGAATACAGGTGAAGCTCAAAAAATGAGAATATCGTGCTAAAGTCCATTTATTTCAGTAATCCATCTTAGAATGAGAGACCATCTAAAGGCTCAGGAACCCTTTGCAGGTGTTCTGGATTCATCAGCTGATTAGAGTGTGACACTTTGAGTCTAGAATATTGAACCTTTTCACAATATTCTAATTGTCTAATATTTTGAATGTGGGGTTTTCATCAGCTGTAGCCATGATCATCACAGTTATAACAAATAAAGGCTGAAATATCTGGATGTACGTGGAATGAGTCTGTCTCATAGATTAGTTTCACTTTTTAAGTTGAATTACTGACATAAAGAAACTTTTGCATACACGTTTTACCTGTATGCAACTCAGAGAGGCCGATCAAGTAAAACAAGTATTACAAAGTATCTCGCTGAACAAGACCTTTACAGTAGCTCCTAACTTTCAAAAGTGAAAACAAGATTATTCTGCAGAAAACTCAAGAATTAGTGTTGATTTTACATTAAAAGTATAACACTGGAATGAGTAGGATGAAAATTAATCTGAAGAGCAAAACCCTCAATTTCAAGCAAGCTCTTATTTAAATGTTCTGCTCAGTCACACAGTTAATTATAACATGCTCCATGTTTAACCTGGAGAACAATTATTGTGTTCTTGAATGATGAGCCACCTTGAACTGAGTGCTTCAGGAAAACTGTGTGATCCTGTTCCGTTTATATATAGAACATACCAATAAGGAGACAGAGACGTGTAGGAACACAAGTGATCTCGCCTGAAGGAGGTGAAGGGCTAGCAGCAGGAATAATAAACACGGTACCAGTTTATGTATTAAGCTGTAATATGTACATTTAGCCTGGAGGCACACACACACACACACCAATCTCTGCTCACTGGGGCTCTACACACCTGGCAGTGCAGCACTCCTGTCCAATGTGGGTGTGAAACAGGAAATGAATTAGAGTTTTCTGCTAGGGGCAGTTCTTATTATGCTTACTGAGTCGTGTAAGTATTTGCAAAGGATTTGAACAGAATGTTTAGGTTTGTAACTGTTCCTGGGTCCACTCCTGAATGGCAGCCGTGTAGAAACTGAATAAAAAGTATTTACTCAGTATTTTCTCAGTTGAATTGCTGATCAATCACCCGATTTATTTGTTAATGTTTTTTGTTAAATTACAAAGTATTTATGAAGCAGAGTAAAATGTTAAGAACCAGTTAGTATTTTAATTCGTTTATTTTGATTTACATTATTATTTAAGACTTTGATTCTGTTTATTATATTTGCAGGTCCAAATCTCACATTTGAAGATATTTACTTTAATTCTGTAACAAAATGCATGAAAAAAGTGACCAAAACCTGTGAAGCTGTTGTGCAATAAAGATGATCTAAAGCAGAGGTTCCCAAACTGGGGTCTGGGGCTCCCTGCAAGAATGAAGGGGGTCACCACAATTTTGTCTGTGCTGAGGTTGTGAAGTTAGTAAGCTTTTTGTAAAAATTACATTCATAAAATTCCAATAACACACCCTACAGTATAATCAGAACTCCACATAAAAGTTATAACTCTGTATGTCTGTATAAAGTTTGGCCAAAGCATCGTGGACTGCACCTGTTTTTGCTGCACTTTGCCCCTTTCTGTTCAGCACCACGGACAGCGCCTGTTCCTGCTCTCTCCCATCAGCACCAGCGCAGCAGCACACCAGAGACGAGGAGATGTTTCCAACCCTCCTTCCTCCTGGATTCGGTCAGCACAGCTGCTTGGTGTTAGCCTGATGACATCTAAGGAGTGGTTCTCCTTAAAACGCTGAGGCCACTCAGTTGCTGAGGAGGCTCAGATCTGTGCTGTTAAGCCCAGATCAGTCTATGTTTCAATAATAGTTATCTTGATAACTTTTAGAAAACTCAAATGTTTGATAAATGTAATGCTTTAGAAAACCACTTGTGTAGGTTGTTTAAATAGCATAGAGCTTCATTTGTTTGATTGAATAACCTAAAGCTTTATTTGTTTACATAGCCTAAGTTTTTAATTTTAACTGTAGTTTTTCATATGTGTTTCTTGCTAGGTGGGCTATTATTGAAGAGTGCTACCACATAGATTGCTTCTTGTTTTAGGTTAGTTCGTTTTGGTGGAGCATAGCTCTACTCTTTTTGGTTTACAGTTAAAATTTGAGTTATTTTTAGCTATTTGTAATCCATTTAACCTACAGGCGTTTTGTGTTAAATTTCTGTAAATATTTTATATATATATATATATATATATATTTGTAAATAGTAGCCTACTGCCTCTTCCCAGGAGAACGCCCTGTTGTTAAATAATATATATTATATTATATTTACTATATATATATATATATATATATATATATATATATATATATATATATATATATATTTGTAAATAGTAGCCTACTGCCTCTTCCTGGGAGAACGCCCTGTTGTGAAATAAATCCTTTGTTCATTTTCATTTTCTTTACTGAAGTTCTTTATAAACTTAATTCTGTAGACCTTTCCAAAAACTTGCAGCTGAGACAGGAAAATGCATAAATGCAGCCAAAAATGAGTTTGGAGGTATTTTTCATGAGGAAATAAAATATCACATGGTAAAAAGCTCCAAAATGTGGATTTTCCATGTTATGGCCCCTTCAACATATAATGTGTCTGTCTTTGCTCTGGAAGAGGTAAAACAGCATGCTACAGGTCCTTTAAAACTTGTACTGGGGGATAAAACGATAGCAATATATACATTTCAAAATAAAATTTCCTCAATAGACATATGAGAGTGGGTGGATAGAAACATCGATATATAACACAGATGAACAGCCAATCATTTAAAGTGTGCTGCAAGCTGGACCAATCAGTGGCAGGAACAGAGCCACACAGCAGTCAGACACGCTAACGGCCAAATGTTTGTGAAGCTTTTACTGCAGGTAACAGGAAGGAAATTGCTGGAAATTTTAGAAAAAATGAGCACCCCGATAAAAATGCAGTATAAAGTGAATAACATCAATGACAATAAAAGACTGAACAGTTCAGTCATGTGGAGATAAGTTAGTTGTTTAAAATCGGACAAAAAACAAAGTAGTTGCTCTGCAAATGATATTGAGCGCAGGTTCTGACAAAGTCAGGGAAAACCGTCAATCTGAGCTCCTGAACCAAATCCACCACTGAAGCAGCAGCATGTAGAGCTTTACATCGCAGACGTCAGCGACTCTAACAGTCTAAATGAGGGGTAATGACAATGAACAGAGATTCATCTTCAAGGGTATCCTTATTTCTTTGAGGAAGATATTAAAAAATAGTAATTCTGGACACGTTTAAAGAGCTTAAGCTTCACCTTCCAATGATATTTTCTGGGAAACTTTATCTCAAAACCAAGTTATTTCACAAACCTTCTCATTCCGCTGTCTCAACTTAGTAGAAGCAGCTGTAAATATACCTTCAATATGTGATTTATGATAAATACTTTTTGTTTTTATTTTATAGAAAGTATAGATGTACAAAACATCTAGGGAAATGAAAGAAAGTGAAATCATGTCCTTTAACGGCTTTAATGTATAACATGACTCATATAGGTGTGTGTGTGTGTGTGTGTGTGTGTGTGTGTGTGTGTGTGTGTGTGTGTGTGTGTGTGTGTGTGTGCGTGTGTGTGTTTGTGTGTGTGTGTGTGTGTGTGTGCGTGCGTGTGTGTGTTTGTGTGTGTGTGTGTGTGTGTGCCTGAATGGGGAAAAACTGCATCAAACCCTTGCTGAGACAGGGATTTTCACATTTTGTACATCACATGATCATTACCATAAATGTTGCCCTAAGCATTAGGATGTTCCTGTTTAGTTTTGCTGTTCATTCTGGGTTCCGTGTGTATTTTTAAAGACTGCTTCCATAGCAAAGTTGAATAAAATGTANGTTTTTACATTATGTAATTGTTTTAGCTTATTGTTACACGTGTGTTGCTGCTCTAATAAACAACTATAAGTATATCTGCTGGGTTTTTTTTACATAGCCACCAGCTCAGAGCTCCCAGCAGCAGAGTGTGTGAGTGAGTGTGTGTGTGTGTGTGTGTGTGTGTGTGTGTGTGTGTGTGTGTGTGTGTGTGTGTGTGTGTGTGTGTGTGTGTGTGTGTGTGTGTGTGTGTGTGAAATGCAGGGGGATGAGAGGGTGGGAAAAACATTTGTTTTCTTTATGCTTAATGAGTACAAACACACTGAAATGAGCTCTGGCAAACACGAAACTGAGAATCATTACAGCCCTAATCACTGTAATTACCCTGTGTGTGTGTCTATAAGTGTGTGTATTCATGTGTATGAGAGATAGAGAGTGAGGGAGGGGGGTGAGTGTGTACTGTGTAACTCATTCTATCAGGACATAAATTTGGTCATTCAATGCATTCATGCAGTCAGAACTTACTTTTCTTACGAGTACATTACTGATTAATAACATCCTGTTAGGGTTTGTCGCATTACCCTCCTCCTTCTGTCTCTCACTATCAGGTTCTGACCAAAGAAATTTTTCCAGCTTTACTGATAACTTTGTTTTGTCAGCAAAAAAGACTGGATGGTGTCAAAGTCACTGGAAGAACCAAAGAACATGAGCCTCCACCACAGGCTGGGGGTGAGTGCGCATGCTGCAGGAGATGAAAAACAACAACCATTCCCACACTGGCCTGGTACGGAAACTGGTTGAGGGTCCTGGGAATTTTTTTACCTGTGATGCTATTTGGGTCAGAACAAGTGTCTCCAGAACTTTGATGACGCACCATCAGAGCAACCACTCTAAAGTCACTGATGCCAAATGGGGTGATTTTTCTGGTATGGGTACAATATATGATAGTTTCCAAAGTACCAGGAACCAAATTAAAGATGCCAACAGGATACCAGACAGCTGGGGAGCCCCAGACTGAGAACTGGTTGATCTGATCAGCCTTGAATTCCCTAAAGGTGTGGAACACTCATTTAATCAATACATTTGCAGTGGTCTCTAGTAGGAAGGAATGCCTTGTAAGTTGTTCTCTTGTGAAACAAAGCACTGGTGCACCATTTTCAGAAACTAGAAGTAAGTCTGAAGGAGTTCTTTCATGTGGTGGAGTTGCTAATGCTAACAGTTAGCTTCTACTAGCCGAGATGTTCTCTGCTGTTTCCTGGACAGAAAACCAACAACAGCCTTCCCCCGTCGTGAGTCAAGATGGCTGAGTCCATGAATGTTAAGTGACAGTGTGATGTAGATCTGTCAGGCTTTTCTAATCCTAGAGTTTCACCGTCTATTTTCTATCAGAAGCTAATGCAGGAGATAGGTGTAGGAGACTATTTTCATGTTCAGCCTGCATGAAAAACTCAGAAACCGATTATAGTTTGAAATAAGATATAAAAATAGTTTTCCAGTGTTCTACACCTTTAAAGTCTCTAGTCCTCCATCACTCTGCTCACTGCACCAGGTTCACCTATGGTTTGCAACAAAAGCCAGTCGTTTATTTTTAGTGATACTAATTAGACAGCATGTTAGCAAAGACATCAAAGTGAAACTGTAGTAAAGTTTGCATATGTGTACATGGGTGTGTGTGTGTGTGTGTGTGTGTGTGTGTGTGCCTGAATGGGGAAAAACTGCATCAAACCCTTGCTGAGACAGGGATTTTCACATTTTGTACATCACATGATCATTACCATAAATGTTGCCCTAAGCATTAGGATGTTCCTGTTTAGTTTTGCTGTTCATTCTGGGTTCCGTGTGTATTTTTAAAGACTGCTTCCATAGCAAAGTTGAATAAAATGTACCAGCTGGCACTTCTAAAGATTCAAAAACACAAACATCCGTTTTTCTCCAGAGGGATGTGTTGTCAGCAGTCTCCAAAATGACCCAATAAACTATGTTTCTATGATCTGCAACCGTGCAGTGGACAGTTTTTTGGTGTTATACAGAATAAATAAACTTTTCTGACATTCCTACCCATTTAGAATCCTACTCATTGTATTTCATTTTCAGAAACAGTGTTGCTTTCAGATTTCTGCATTGGTTCTCTCTAACTTTAACAATGAGATAAATCTTTCTTTAAGTTTGAGCAAGGTAGTAGTAATCTGAAACCTGGTTATGATTGAAAGAGAAGTTGTTTAAATAACTGTCAAGTAGCAAGCTAAGTATTGGCCCTTGTTGTGAGATTTATTACTATTTGGTTTATTTATTTATTTCCTGTAGCAGCTCCCATTGAGAGAGCAGTGGGGGAAACTCAGTGTCTTCCACCACTGAGACAGGAGGGTCATTTAGCACAATGAATTCAGTTGTTTTTCAGGCTACTTGCTCAGCCTTCTGACTGTCACACTCATACAGATGAGTGTTGGTGAGTGCAGCTGTGTTAGCTGCTGGCTGACTGTTGCTGCTCGGGTGTCTTCATTCTCTGCAGTGATCTTTGAAAACCCTTAATCTGCCAAGTGTGTGTTCGGTAAATGTCGTAGTAAATGTGCTGTGTTGAAGCATTTTAACAAGCATCCCCTGTATGGTTATGATGCATGTGTTGCAGGATGCTAAGTTAAGATCGCTCTCATAGACGGTGTAAAATCACAAAGCAGACATGGCGCTGCACACAGAGCATATGCTGCAAAGTAGGAGTCTCAGGTTTTTATGATCGGCACTGAAAGGCATTGATCAGAATCTGCCGATCACATTCTTTTTGTGGTAATGATCAGTGGCTGATCGAACACCACTATCAGTTATTACACAAGAAAAATGTCCACCAACCTCAAGGATTGACTCAAAAAGTGTTTCTGTGGTGTGTCGATACTCTGCAAAGGTATTCAAACTAGAGCTGAGGAGAAACTCTCACTGCCAAACTAAATGAAATGTTCCAAGTGTTTTTAGCCTGTTCGTAATTCATCCATCCATCCATTTATTTTTCTCCTCTTATCCAGTGTCGGGTTGCAGGGGCAGCAGCCTCCCCTCTCCCCAGCCACTTGGGCCAGCTCCTCTGGGGAGTTCGTAACTAACCCTTTCAAAAACATCATCAAGTGTTTAATGATTTATATTAGAACAGAGACCCTCAGATTCTGATCTCTATTGTCCAGGACAGGAGACGGGTTCAAGGTGACCAATAACCAGTTAGAATGTTGTGAGCACCATAGTTAAAATCTCTCTGTTAGCTTCACTTTTACGCTGATTAAGACAAATTATCATCTTTACCCAGAATAGGAAGTCAGATTGGCAGAATTAACAGGAGCTCATTGTCTCTGTCTGCAGTTTGTTTTTGATCACTTGTTTAAGTGGGTCAGAACACAGCATAGAGCTGCCTTCTTTGTTCAACTGAATTCATAAACACCATTTGAAACTTTGTTTATAAACAAAGTCAGGTCTTTTATAGCAACAGCTGATAATTATGGATCTGATCATGATTGACACAAAGGTGCTTCACACAAACTGTGTTTTTAGCACATTCAGCTTATATTTGCTAGTGTTAGCAAAACCATTCAAAAGCATATACTCATTTAAACTTTATTGTTGTTATTATTATTATTATTATTATTATTATTATTATTATTGTTATTGTTATTATTATTATTATTATTATTATTATTATTATTATTAAATATATTGTAAGGCACAAATTACTTTTTTTTTGTTTCCATCACCTGCAGCAATGACTGGGCTATTTTCATCAAGGTGAAAAACTACATTCTAAAATGAAAAATGAGTCCACTGGGAACCAAAATGTGACAGGAGGTATAAAAACAGCTTGGGAGTTCACTGCATTAATAATTTCAGTTTTAGCCATGTCCTTTGACACAGTTGTGATATTCCAAGAACCCTACAGTTTTCTTGTCATGCACGTATTTACCAAGCAAAAAAAGAAAAAAAAACTTTAAAACTAATAGATTAAAAATATGAAAATAAATGCTCTTTTTTCCTGACAAGAAGACAATCCTGCAGTATTAGACCATGACAGCAATAGAGTCTCATGTTTCATTCATAGGACAGAAAACAAAAATGTCCTTTCCACATGTAATAAGAGCCCTTAACAATGAGAGCTAGAGAGAACACCCCTCTAACATGCAAACCATCCATTTTAACAGAAATCAATGAGCCAAAACAGAATGAGATCAAATTGTGAAGTGTTGTTATCCCCCACTGTTCAAACAAAAGCTCATATTCTCACTTAGACGTCCCAAAAACACGCCGGTCGCCTCCATGCGCTCCCGTTTGCCAGACTCCCAGCGACTGTTTCTGTGCACGCATCTGTCACGCAACTGAGAATGAGATGGGTAAACAGAACAGTGGCGTGTCTCTGTGGAGCAATACTAATCAGCCTCCAGCTCACTCATTAGCCTGCATGCTAAATACTCTGCTCATTAGCCAGCATGCTAAACACATCAGTCATTAGTCAGACTGCTAAATTAGCCATTTATTTGGCTGCATGCTAAATACCAATGTCAGAGTTAAATGTGTAACTTAGCCAACTGAACTCTAAAGCACTTCTGTGATTAGGTGCTGCACAGACAGAATACTTAAAGGCCTACACGTTAGAACGCATGCCAAACGGCTGCGGTCAATACTAAGTGGCCTGATCTATTAGCTGAAGGATTTAGTTATTGAATTGGAGCAATTACTTAAATACTGTCTGGTCATGGAAGTCCTGCACTGTCAGCAGCTCAGCCTGCAGCATGGGCTTTAGATTCCTAACGTCTTCAAAAAAACAAAGACTTACACTGATGAATAAATTATAATTGTACTTTTTCTTTATTATTTAATATAAAGGTACATTTAATGAAATGTGGTCTGAAAGGATGTAGGTTTATGGTAGTTTAAAAAATGTTTGACTGAGATTCCTTTGAATTTGGTCTGTTTCCATGGAGATTAAAGAGGACATCAAATAAAATATCCTAATTTAAAGAAAAGTCTATAAGAGCAGTGAATGGATGTGAGCAGAGAGTGTTTACCACTTTAACTAAATATTTTCAGACTTTCCTTCAATGGAACAAAACTTTTACTCAGGTGTTAAAATTAAACCGAAAATAGATTTTCTGCATTTTTTTTTCAGTTTCCTCTTTTGTTTAAACTGAGGTGACAAGCTGAGTTCACCACCTTCATGCTTCTGCACTTTGTGACAACACTTTGTGATATTTAAGTAGAAGTAGTTTGTTTATTTTTAACTTTGTTCTTTGGGCACCAGATTAGACCAACTCTGTGTGAGAAAAAAATGGCATGAATTCAGAATCTTCAAGGCTGATTTATGCTGTTCTATTACCAGCTGCCACCCTGCACATCGGAGTATTGAATCTCTAACTGCATAAGCGGGGTTCCCTTTATATTCAATATTAGCTTTGGAACATTTAACTGCAGTGAGCTAGAATGTTGCACTGATGGTTAATTAGTCAACTCCTTCTGGCCTGAAACAAAACAACAGTAATAAAAAAAAACAATTGTAGAAAGTAGAAGCAGAATCCTGAGAATATTTGTCACTTTCATGATCCATCCATCCATCCATCCATCCATCCATCCATGCATCCATCCATCCATCCACCCATCCACTCATCCATCCATCCATCCATCCATCCATGCATCCATCCATCCATCCACCCATCCACTCATCCATCCATCCATCCATCCATCCATCCATCCATCCATCCATCCATCCATCCATCCATCCATCCACTGTTGCATCCTAGTGAAACGGGTCACTGGGTCAAATGCGGAGAACAAATGTCACCACACACCAGTGTGTGTGACGACTAATGGGACTTTAATCTTTAATCTGATGGTGATTCATTTCTCTGTAGCTGTTAGTAAACCCTCCAGCAGCTCCACAGAAGACTGACCAAGATCAAGTGAGTTTAGAACAGGGGTAGGGAACCCTGGTCCTGGACAGCCACTATCCAGCATGTTTTAGAGGTTTCCCTGCTTAAACACATTTGATTCACCTGTTCAGCAGCTTATCAGGCTCTGCAGAAGCCAGTTAACTCATTAACTGCCAGTCGTTTTCTGATCAGAAAGCCCCTGACTGCCAGCGTTTTTGAGCATTTTTACTGTTTTTTGAAGAGTCACAGAACATTGTGCTCTATGATCATGTAAAACTACCAAAAGAAAGAGTAGACTCACTTCTTACATCAGGAAGAATCACCGTATTTCTAGCGTTATCCATTCGTTCACAATCTGGTGCCCAACCGCCGCTCCAGAAGCATTTCCAGTTTGGCGCATCGTTTTTTTCACAGCAGCGGCCCAAAACAAATTCATAATCCATTGATTTTCCCCTTCCTGATCACGTGATGTGTGACATACATGGATGAAGATCCGCTTTAGACCTTATATATACAGTCTTTGCTTTAGACACGTGATGTTTGTTCTCATGGTAAAAAAAGGGAAATGACGACTAAAGTCGTCATTGGCAGCCAGCGGTTGGATGTGAAAAGACGACTTTAGTCGTCAATGGCAGTGAATGAGTTAATCACCTGCTGATTAAAATCAGGTGTGTTTAAGAAGGGAAACCTCTAAAACATGCTGGATAGCAGCTCTCCAGGACCAGGGTTTCCTACCCCTGGTTTTGAAGATAGATGGATAATAATTGAGTTGTTCTTATTTAGGTTAGTCTGGTTGAGTTGAAGTCAGTGAAGAACTAATCTGGTCTACAGACAAATATTTTTGTTTATCTTCTTAATAGACCATGTTCTCAGATCTGTTCATCAGATTCTGAGTGTCTGCCTCCAAGATTCCATAAAACTGAGTTCTATAGCATTTGGTGTAGATCTGGAATTGTAGTTGCAACATAACAATCACATGTTGGGTTTTTATCAAATTATTTCAACATATCTACACAAACACAACTGCACCATGTTGCAGACGGATGGAGGCAGTCAGATAAATATTATTACTAAATATTACTAAAATCTGTTTTAATGAAATCCTGTAAGAACTGAATCCTTTTTAAGCACCATAATCTTATGTTATAAACTCATAACTCACACTATGCAATAATGTGTTGGCATTTTAATCTCTGTCTCCTAGTAAATAGAGAAATATGGCAGCACCAGCATTATTCTCCATATCAGCACAGAGGGTTGGAATACTTCTAGAGTGAGTTTAAAAGCACAAAACAGAGAGAGTAAAAAAGGAATAGAATAAACACAACTTCCCCATCTGCTCCACAGTTGCTCGTCTAAACTGGAAATTCAGCACTCAACTAGTCCTCCTAAAACTACGCTGACACAAAATCCACGTTTAATAAACTCACATCAACACAAAGTGGATGCATGTTTATCTGATGTGTAATGTTAGCATCATTGGTGCAATGGTGAAAAGAATGGTTTGCAAGGATAAAAACTCGAAACAAGAGAACAAAATGCTTTTTGGTCCTAAAACATTTGCAGAAATAATGTTTAGATGCTGCAATTGTTCTAATTTTCCACAAATCTTCTGGCAAAGGTCCTGACAGGATGATTGAGCCATGAGCGGGAGCACGGACTTCCTGATATAGTCCCGGGCTGACGACATGGGCAGGAAGTCAGGTGTGGTGCATGCTGGGAAGTGAAGTCCTGAAGCTGTTTGGTCTGAGGGAAATGATGAGTGATGATGCAGGCTGGTTAATGGAGTTCTGGGGCAGGTTTAGGTCTGAGGTGGAGTTCAGGGGTGATTAGGCATGAGGTGGAGGTCGGAGAGCCAGAAACGTGACACCTTCTCTCCATGGAGATAAAATAGACTAAATATCCAGTAGACAAGTCCCCTTGGTTGCCCTTATAGTTGCCTGCACTAAAACCTGGACTGAAGTAATGATGAGCAGAGAGGAAAAGGTGTATCTTTTATGGAGGAATGGATTTTGACAGCAGGGAGAAGTGTTACCTTAAATCAAGAACCACCTGCAATAATGGATCCGAGCGCGTATGCACCAGCTCCTACGCTGTTGAAAATGGTGTGAAAACTCATCTCACTTACAGCCACTGCCGTGTAAATGTGGACCCAGTGAGAGCTAAAAAGGGCTCTCCTAGTCAAACCAGGCATACAGGTGAAATATTGTTCTTTTGTTTAGGTTTTCTGAAATTTCCTGGCTGATGGGTTGAAGTTGAAAAAAGGTGCTTATACAGTGCATGATTATTTGTAGGGAGGTTTTCATCACGTTTTTTTGCACCCAATCCAAGTCTGAGTCATTTGGTTTTGAGTATGTGCAGATATCGTCCCAAACTGATATATCAGCATGCATTAGAGGTTCTATGTCATGCTATTTTAAACCTTTCGGAGAAATGGCCTATATCAAGTTCTGATCAAAAGTTTAAGACCGCTTGAAAATGACCCAAATCATATTTTGCATGGTTGTCTCTTAATAAGATTTCAAGTAGAGCTTCAACATGCAACAAGTAGAAATGGGAGTGAGACAAAATATTTTTATAGCATGCAATTTATTCAAAACAATGCTTAAACTGGAACAGGCTGGTTTACAGCGCAACAGAAGCCCAGATTTAACGTAATAGGTAAGCTCTCAGGTGCAAGCTGTGCAAAGAGGTCCCAGAAACAATCCAGCATGTCACAGCAAGGTGTAAGACACCAGCAGGAAAGGCAAACATGAAGCACCATAACCAAGAGGGTGGTCTAGTGTACAGAAACATCTGTGCACAATACAAACTACAGACCCCTAGGTCAAAGTGGGACTCGCCCCCTAGGTGGTGGAGGATGACTGAGCTAAGATCCAGATTCAAACAGACAAAATGGAAAAGGCCAACCTTTGAAATCTTTGATAAGCAGTAGAGGACAGCCATTGTGATCGATGTGGCCATCCCAAATGATGGAAACATCAGGAAAAAGAAACACGATAAACTGGAGAAATACTCAGGGCTTCCAGTTATCAATATCAACCCAAGCCCGAACCTGGCAGGTCGGATCGGTTTGAGGCCATCTGAGTCGGGTTTGGATAGCAGGGGGGGGTGACATGTGCCTGTATGTCAGAGAAACACACCGTCTAAGGGTGTGACAGCATTAGTTCATGATGCTGCTGTCCATGGTTCTGATTTTTGAGTCTGTTTTGGAAATGTTACATGAAACACTTCCTGCTGCATTTGCTTTTCTCCTTGATATAGTGTAAAAAGAAAGAGGTTTCAAAACACGACAAAGTCTTTTGAAAAAGCTGTGATGAAATCAGTCATTTCAGGCTGTAACAATCATGAAAAATGTCCATGAGATGCTGCAGCAACAGCTAACTCAACATATTTGTAACCAAATATATTTAAAACACATTACAGCATCTGGAAATGAGTTGCTTACATAAACCTACCTAACTGTCCTTTTAGGCAGAAGGTTAAAACCAGAAAGAAATGGAACACATATCAGTCCAACAGTGAGTTAGCAGTTCACATCACCAGGATCCAGGGGTCTCTGCTGTGAGGAGGTTTTCAGACCCAATGCTCTTCAGATGCTAATGTGTGGAGCATCCACACATTAGCATCTACACCAGGACAAGGAGCCATTTCACAGACACAGCTGTCGACTTTGGTGGATTTTTCTCTTCTAAGAGCTCAGAGGAGAGGCTGAGAAACCAGCTGGGCTGAGCGGAGAGGAGAGGAAAGCTCCCCATGATGCTGCCTGCTGCATGCCCTCACACACAACTCCCTCCAGGGAGGACTTAGACCTATCCCTGTGCAGATTACTCCAAACCCTTCATCCTGCCTCGAGTCTCAGCCACACTTGCAGACAAAGCAATAATTACATGCCTTTTCTTGTCACAGAGCCTCACAAAAGGGTTTGTTTCTCCACGAGCTGTGATCTTCTGCCATGGTTTAATGTGCAAACTGTTGTAGATTGTGTATCACACAGGAATTAAAAAATCTTTTCATAAGTCTATCAAATCAATTCAAAGGCAAGTGAGTTACACCCTCTTTGGTGCATGTGTGTTCTCTCCCTGAGTTTACTGGTGGCACATGTTGATTTCACTCTGATCTGCTGCACAACAACAAGCTGCTGCATCCAGTTCCATACAACAATTTGTTTAAAGGCCATGTATGAGGATGTTATTAGTTTCATGTCATCTTGGAAGGTCTGCAGACTGCTGTCTAAATCTCCTTTTTATGAATAATGCACACAGCATGTCATATAAACATGGGGAACAACTCATTGTCCCACATTCTACTGGTGTTCTTGATTCAGAGCTGTAAATGTGAAAGTAGCCCTAGAAGTGGATCATGAAGAGCCAAATTTTCAGACCAGCTGATGTTTTTTTCACCTCTGCAGCCCAAGGTGTTGGTTTTCAAATGACATCAAAAAATCCAATGTGATTTTTCTGCTCTGAATTCCACATCATATCAAATGTATACTCAAGTGTAAAATTCTCTCTGCTTCCATCTGGTAAAAAAGAAAAAGAAAAAACTCTTCCTGAAAATATCAGAGCTCAACAGGTACAAAGTTAAAGTACCAAGTCATCATCACACACTGGTGAAATTACATCTCCGCATTTGACCCATCCCCATGGTGGGGAGCGGTGAGCTGCAGCTGTGGCCGCGCTCGGGAACTATTTGGTGGTTTAACCCCCCAATCCATCCTCTTAGTGCTGAGTGTCGAGCGAGGAGGCATTGGGTCCCATTTTTTCAAGTCATTGGTATGACCCAACCGGGAATCGAACCCCAATCTCCCAGTCCCGGGGCGGACACTCTACCACTAGGCCACCGGAGCTTGGTAATGCTACTAATCTTCCAAATATGACCTGACCCAGAAGGTCTGTTGTCAATGAAAAGTAGTGAGGATTTAGTGTCAAGTGACTCCAGGCTTTTAGTAATTAAGTCAACTTTTTAGATGAAGAGTCTTCACTGAGGTGTCAGAAAATACACTGCCCAGAAAACAACAAAAAAAAGTCGCCACCTGGATTTAACTAAGCAAATAGGTACGAGTCTTCTATTAAATAATTGCTGCATGGGCGATTATCTTTCAGCTGGCAACAAGTTATTTAACCCCAACTGGTGCAATGATCTGCTTCTCATTTCTTAAACAACCATGTGGAAAGACACATCTGGTGGTCGTGGAACAGATGTTAGTCTGTTTGAGACGGGTCCCATCATTGGCATGCATCAAGCAGAGAAAACATCTAAGGAGATTGCAGAAACGACTAAAACTGGGTTCAGAACTGTCCAACGCATTATTAAAAACTGGAAGGATAGTGGGGACCCATCGTCTAGGAAGAAATGTGGCCGGAAAAAAAATCCTGCATGATCGTGATCGGCAATCACTTAAACATTTGGTGAAATCAAATGGAAGAAAAACAACAGTAGAACTCATGGCTATGTTTAATGAAGTAAGAGCATTTCCAAACGTACAACATGAAGGGAACTCAAGGCATTGGGACTGAACAGCTGTGTAGCCATAAAAAAACACTAATCAGTGAGGCAAATTATAAAACAGGCTTCAATTTGCTAGGGAGCATAAAGATTGGACTCTGGAGCAATGGAAGAAGGTCATGTGGTCTGATGAGTCCAGATGGACCCTGTTATTGCTATTGAGATGAACTGCTCAATTTATTGTGATTTTGATTTGAGGCCATATCGCCCAGCTCTAGCCTAAGATAAAAACTGATCCAAATCAAAATGGACTGTGAAAATAAAAAAAAAATAAAAACTGATTTCTAACTCATGCTGACCTCAGATAACAGTGCACCATTCAGTGTTGCTGTGGCAACTGATGTTGAACATCAAACATGGTCAGATTAATTCAATTCAGTTCATTTGGAAAGCACCAGTTCACATCAAAAATCCTTCATTGAGAAACCATTTATTACTCATTATTTTTGAAAATGGTCATGCAGGCTGAACATGAAAATAGACTCCTGCACCTATCTGCTGCATTAGCTTCTGATGGAAAATAGACAGTGCAACTCTAGGATTAGAAAATCCTGACAGATCTACGTCACACTGTCACTTAACATTCATGGACTCAACCATCTTCACTCATGAGGAGGAAGGCTGTTGTTGTTTTAACGTCCAGGAAACAGCAGAGAACGTCTCGACTAATAGAAGCTAACTGGTAGCATTAGCAACTCCACCACACAGCAGAACTCCTTCAGGCTTGTGTTATTTGTGGAGATAAAACATCAACGTTGCAGAGCAAACAGAGTCAGTGGTAGAGTTGTGTTGCTGTTAGCCAATCAGAGGAGAGATGTCCAAACATCAGGAAATAAGACTCTAAATCCTGAGACAGGCGCACTGGAGCCCCCCACCGAGAATGACTTACAAGGCATTAATTCCTACTAGAGACCACTGCAAATGTATTACAAATATGAGTGAAGGACCTCTTTCGGGTTGTAAACAAAAAAACAACAAGTCCATATCAGGTCTGTTAGAACACACTCAATTGCTGCTCAGCCAATCAGTGGCTTTTAAAAATAAAAGATTAACAACAGTTGGAACTTCATTTTGAACAGTAAAAGAACATTTGTTCTTATCTAGAGTTTAACATTTAGAATTTTCTAAGAACTGATTCATTTCTCATCACTATAAACATCTGTTCTAAGACTGGTAACATCTGGTTTGAACTTCCTCTTTGTGCATTAGGAATTTCTACAGACAGCCGCAGTGCTGGGAGACAGCAGTGGAACTAGCTGGAACCAGCATGATGGTTCCAGGTAGTTCCACTGCTGTCAAAACACAAATTATCAGTTCAAGATTGTCTTTGAACCAGAACTGGAAGCACCTCAATTGAACAGGGGATTGTTCACAGCTCAAAGCTCCTCTGACAGCATAATGACCCAAATCAACAAGCACAGAGGAGGAGTTGTAGCTGTGGCTCTGCAGCAGGAAAGAGTTTCACCAGCTTGTCCTGCTGTGATAAAAACCTGCTAAAGCAACACAAAAGTGCATGATTGCAGGGTTACAGGAGGGCCTTGTTAGCTAAAGCACCCAATAGTTTTGTCTACATCTAGTTTTGTTGTGTAATATTAAATGGGGAAAATCTAAATTTCCATCTGCTTTGGTAAAAGATGAATGTAAAATTATTCACAAAATTATTCAGTTTATCATTTTTCCACTTACTTAACTGATGTATTTGAGGGAATTTGAAAGTATTTTCCCCATTCAGGTGTAAATATGCTGTGTGTCCTCACAACACCTCACAGAGCACGGATTTATCCAGAAAATTCAAAAACCTCCTTTTGGCTTTGCACATTGTCTTCACTTGGATATTTTATTTATCCCCCACACACACACACACACACACACACACACACACAGATGACTGTCACTCTGAGGAGAAGCGGTTTAATGGACCAGCAAACAAACATCACAGCACAAAGAAGACAAACAACACACATCAGTGGCAGCGCGATGGATCTGTGCATGACAATCAAACATCTAATCTCCATACATCACCTCAGATGTGTTCAGCAGCTTGCTGACGGTAATGAACGAGTCAGACGGTGAGTCATTGATTGTTTCACTTTCTGCCACCAAATGGATCGAAAAACTTTACAATAAAAAAAACAAAGTTTTCTGGTGCTTCAAACCTCCAACAAAACAACACATCGTTGTCTGCACAAACAACATAGTTAAAACGGGAAAACACTGGTTAAACTTCATCCTTTAATGAACAGGAACCAGTGAAGAGATGGATATAGGTTCGGTCTGAGCGCCCCCACCCCGTCTATCTGATCTCATCTTTCTCATCGCTCTCTCCTCTACTCCAATTCTTCCCTTCCATGTCTTCAAATTGCTGCTTCCTCTGTCATCAGGTATTTTCACACTTTTATCGACCTCTGTGTATTTCAGGTTTTGGATGTGCTTTGGTCGTGTGGGTTCATCCTGTTTCTCTGTTGTCTCTCTGGTCTGACAAACAATTTCACTTATTTAGGATCTAGTTTCTTTAAAAAGCCTGCAGAAACCAAGGGAAGTGATCTGCTGTCATACAGTTAGACACCACTCTGTGACTCTATAGGACAATGCACATGATGTATATATATATATATATATATGTATATATATTTATATATATATATGAGAATGACTTGTGCACAAAGCCATAATAAATGGATGTGAAGTGTCTTATCGACATAACAAGTCAGCTGTGATACCAGCTATCTGTACAGAAGGTTCAATTATATTAAGACTCAGCAACAAGATTAAAAACATAAATAAACATTTTAGCTATAACAGCATTGGTAAGTGTTTTCTGTACTATATTAATATGAAACGTCATATACTGTCAGACACTATCTTAACATCTGTTTGTGTCTCTCCTGCTGCAGTAATCTGATGTTACAATATTCTCATTTACATTTTTCTCTGTTTCCTTAGAAAACACAATACGTTTTAATGATTATCAGAAGGATACGAAGGCAGCAGCCGCAGCATGCAAAGCCATTAGAAACAGAACAAACCCAGCATACAAGCCCAAGGCCATGAGAGATACACTGATTTTTCATATGATGAGTTTTATTTGTACAAAACCTCCCTGCAGTTAGTCAGAATACTTTGTTAGAGTGTCTGTGACAGAGACAGTAGACTCTGTAACCTACTGAAATATGTAAATGTTTAAATAGGATCACTTAGTTAGGTTTTTGACTGTATTATTA
>SSNS01000315.1:482980-495980 GCA_006937985.1 Aphyosemion australe | reverse complement strand
AGCAACAACACGAACGCGTCTGGAACCGTCGGTCCGTCTTCGAAGTGTCCGACAAAACAATGGCTCGAATTTTAAAACACACAAATTGACAGCCGAGACTACGGCAAATGTCCGACGAACAAATTTAATTATCCCCAATATGCAGAGTTCGACTAAACAGGTCCTGCTTACCAGTAATGAAGTCCGCGGATGTCCGTCTTATCTTTGTCACAGCCTCGTCATCGCCCAATGGACGGCGGTTTGATGACAGGACAGCTTGGTTTCCCAATGTCCAGTGTCCAAATAATCGTCGTCTGGTCAGAAGATTCCACAGGTGCCCCCTCCAAATTGTTGTGGAAAAATATTAATCTATTAATCTATTTGATTCACTGGATTCTGATGTCTAAAATTAAAGGCACAGTAGGTAAAAAATATAATTCCCACAGAACCCAATGCCCCACACCCCCCTTCCCTGCTCTCTGATTGGTTGAGAGATTTTAAGCTTCTTCTTGCTTAATAGAAATACGCATATACACATATTATACATCAAACTGATCAGCTTGGTCTGATGAACCCAGTGCCCCCCCTTCCCTGCTCTCTGATTGGCTGAGAGAGTTCAAGTTTCTTCTTTGTTAACAGAAATACGCACCCAGACATGTTATACATCAAATTGATCAGCTTGGTCTCAGGAAACCAGCCATCCCCTAGCCCTGCTCTCTGATTGGCCGAGAGAGTTCAAGCTTCTTCCAAGTTAACAGAAATACGCACCCAGACATGTTATACACCAAATCGATCAGCTTGGACTCAGGAAACCAGCCGTCCACCATCCCTGGTCTTTGATTGGCTGAGAAAGTTTTGAAACCTTAAAGTTCAATTTCTGCTCTTTCTAACAGTTTATTTTTTATCTCATTCTGCTAACTTTGACAATTGAACTCATTTTCAACTTCACTTCAGTTCTAATGCATGTTCATCATTTTCAGCTGCTAAATTCACAGTTCAGCTAATTGTGAAAATGTAACTATTAAACTATTCCTACTCAAATACCAGCTGTTTAAACATTTCAGCTGTCCAGTTTTTTAAACTGTGTACTGAGATTTCAGTTTTCTGATGTTTAGATTTATTTTCTCTTTTCTCCACTTACTTATTTGGCTTTAATACACTTGTTAGTGATTTTTTGCTCCTAAATCTTTCAATCTTTTCAGCTCATTTTTACAATTACGCTAAATGTTCGCAGCAGAAAACTGCTTATTTCAGTTCAGCTACTCAGCTATCAGTTTCAAAATTCAGCATATCCTGCTAATTTCACAATTCAACTAATTGTGAAAATTTAACTACTTATACTCAAATATGAGCTGTTTAAACATTTTAGCTACTCAGTTTTTTAAACTATGTTTAGAGATTTCAGTTTTCTGCTGGTTCGGATTTTTTTCTCTATTCTCTACTTACTTTTTGGGCTTTTTAAAACTTTTTAGCAATTTTTGCTCCTAAAACTTCAAATACATTCAGCACATTTTGACAATTAAGCTTAGTTTTAGCTTCAATTCAGCTGTTTCAGCTATCGTATTCAGCAACAAAGCATTCAAACGTATTTCTGCAAGAAATGCAATTTATCTAGTNNATGCTGTGTGTCCTCACAACACCTCACAGAGCACGGATTTATCCAGAAAATTCAAAAACCTTTTGGCTTTGCACATTGTCTTCACTTGGATGTTTTATTTATCACACACACACACACACACACACACACACACACACACACACACACACACACACACACACAGATGACTGTCACTCTGAGGAGAAGCGGTTTAATGGACCAGCAAACAAACATCACAGCACAAAGAAGACAAACAACACACATCAGTGGCAGCGCGATGGATCTGTGCATGACAATCAAACATCTAATCTCCATACATCACCTCAGATGTGTTCAGCAGCTTGCTGACGGTAATGAACGAGTCAGACGGTGAGTCATTGATTGTTTCACTTTCTGCCACCAAATGGATCGAAAAACTTTACAATAAAAAAAACAAAGTTTTCTGGTGCTTCAAACCTCCAACAAAACAACACATCGTTGTCTGCACAAACAACATAGTTAAAACGGGAAAACACTGGTTAAACTTCATCCTTTAATGAACAGGAACCAGTGAAGAGATGGATATAGGTTCGGTCTGAGCGCCCCCACCCCGTCTATCTGATCTCATCTTTCTCATCGCTCTCTCCTCTACTCCAATTCTTCCCTTCCATGTCTTCAAATTGCTGCTTCCTCTGTCATCAGGTATTTTCACACTTTTATCGACCTCTGTGTATTTCAGGTTTTGGATGTGCTTTGGTCGTGTGGGTTCATCCTGTTTCTCTGTTGTCTCTCTGGTCTGACAAACAATTTCACTTATTTAGGATCTAGTTTCTTTAAAAAGCCTGCAGAAACCAAGGGAAGTGATCTGCTGTCATACAGTTAGACACCACTCTGTGACTCTATAGGACAATGCACATGATGTATATATATATATATATATATGTATATATATTTATATATATATATGAGAATGACTTGTGCACAAAGCCATAATAAATGGATGTGAAGTGTCTTATCGACATAACAAGTCAGCTGTGATACCAGCTATCTGTACAGAAGGTTCAATTATATTAAGACTCAGCAACAAGATTAAAAACATAAATAAACATTTTAGCTATAACAGCATTGGTAAGTGTTTTCTGTACTATATTAATATGAAACGTCATATACTGTCAGACACTATCTTAACATCTGTTTGTGTCTCTCCTGCTGCAGTAATCTGATGTTACAATATTCTCATTTACATTTTTCTCTGTTTCCTTAGAAAACACAATACGTTTTAATGATTATCAGAAGGATACGAAGGCAGCAGCCGCAGCATGCAAAGCCATTAGAAACAGAACAAACCCAGCATACAAGCCCAAGGCCATGAGAGATACACTGATTTTTCATATGATGAGTTTTATTTGTACAAAACCTCCCTGCAGTTAGTCAGAATACTTTGTTAGAGTGTCTGTGACAGAGACAGTAGACTCTGTAACCTACTGAAATATGTAAATGTTTAAATAGGATCACTTAGTTAGGTTTTTGACTGTATTATTATTATTATTATTATTGTTATTGTTATTATTATTATTATTATTATTATTATTATTATTATTATTATTATTATTATTATTATTATTATTATGTAACACTATTTAGTACTAGAGCAACAGATCCGGATCTTTCTAAAGTCAGAACCAAATGAAAAATACAAATGATTCATCAGATTGCACCTGCAAAGCACATTGAATTGCTTCTGTGTATGAAATGCTCTATATAAATAAAGCTGCATTGCCATGCCTGTGTGTTTCAGAATTATGAATCAGATCCAACTGCAATAAGTGGAATAAAGTTTCATGGTTCCTACATATTCAACTGTCTCCTACCTGATTACATACAACTCTTAGTGTTAAATTAAGTGTTACTGTAAAGGTGTTTCATTATTTCTGCTTCCTTTATTTATTGTTCTGTATCTGTGACTCTGGAGGTTTGGCCCAGAATCACGTCATGATGCCCTTGTCACACTTTTGCACCGTGGTTTGATTGGTGATGGTAACTTTGAGAATAGAACTTGTATATATGCCTTAATAACAAAGGCTCTACAGCAGTGGCCTAGCAATAAAGTTAAACAAACTCTGTATGCATACTGTGATGCTGTTGTGCACTCCTGGCACTTTTATGCACAACAAGTGCTGTTATTGCTTGTGTTTTTATCACCTTATGGATGCAAATCAGTGGTTTATTTATTGGCATAGGATAAAGAGAGAAAATACAGCTGGCACCTTGTCCAAAATTGAAACTAGCCATATGGATGACTGTTTGTAGGTCTACTGCAGTGAAGTCAAGATATTAAACCACTGTGGCAACCACGACAATCAACCAGTCCAGTAGATCATATGCCTTTTCATTACTGTCTGCTGGCTGCAGGAAAATACTTTGCTCTGTTCTTACGCTGAGGAAAGCTCCAACTCCCATCTTCCTACTCCTTGGCTTCATGATGCTAACAGGTTAGCAGTTGCAAAGCTTCAGGGCTCTGATGCACATACAAACACAATAGAGTGGATAGTATCATCACACTTAGAACAAGATTTTTCAACAGCTTCTTCTCTGCAATTGTCAGACTGATGGCAAAACACAAACATTGAAATACTCACACAACAGTGAAGATGCCACAGTCAGACTGATGGCACACAAAAAACACTGTACACTTAAAATGACACAGCTCTGCTTTACCTTATTTAGAAAATACGATCGATTAAAAATCACTGACTATTGTGCAATATACTTACAACAGACTTGTGTAACAGATCTGTGAATGTGTGCAATTTTATGCGTGTTTTTGTATATAGTAAATATTATTATGATGCTTCATTTATATTTTTATTTCTGTTTTTGTTTTTAACCTGACCTGGAGAGTTCTGCACAAGAATTCTAATGTGCAGGGACTGTCGGTCCTGTGCACAAATGGCAAATAAAGGTCTTGAACCTTGATGCTTAAATGACAGCAAATCGATCAAACCTGCTGAGTTGATGGGTGTGTTTGTGCTGAAATATCATTAGCAAAATTTCCTTTGTGAATCTGACAGAGAGAAAGCAAACAGCCGGACCAATTCATGTGCAACAACAACAGAATCTAAATGGTAAATGGCCTGTATTTGTATAGCGCCTTCTTAGGGTTCTACAACCCCCCAAGGCGCTTCACAACACAATCAGTCATTCACACACACACTCACACGCTTGTGATGATGAGCTACAGTGTAGCCACAGCTGCCCTGGGGCGCACTGATGGAAGCGAGACTGTTGAACTGCGGCACCAACGGTCCCTCCAACCACCATCAGCAGGTAAGGCGGGTTAAGCATCTTAAGTCTAAGAATCTGTGTATTTTTAGTAAATTTACCTGTGAGTGTTGAGAGTCTTGAGATTCTCAAAACATCTGGGGCCTCATTTATAAAGCTTGCTTACACACAAAATGGCATCTGAAAACTGCGTAAGTGACTTTCCACGCAAACTTTGTGATTTATAAAGAGAAACTTGACAGACAATATGTGCAACTTTAGCAAACTTTGGACCTAGCATAAGCACATTTTTGGAGCCGGAAACCTGGCAGCGCAGCTGGTGAGATGTTAATTTAGGACACATTATCAGACTTCTAAACCCTTGCACATGCACACACTAACACAAACACACAAAACCAACCCATCTCTGTAGTGAGAACAAATTATATCTGTAATTAACAGATAAAAAAACATTTTTTCCCATATGTACGTCATTCCCCAGAGCATTGATTTTGGCCTCAGTTGTCATAGTTAAGTCACCAATGAACAGGTTTATGTATGTAGCATATTCATAAGTTTTATAAGTTGGATAATTAGTTTGCGTAAGTTGGCTGAGCTGAAGTAGAGTCTTAGTAGAGATTCTACGCAAATGTTATAAATGAGGCCCCTGGAGCTTAAAAAATAACCTAAACAACAGTAGAATGGCTCTATATGAACACCTGATGGGCTTTATTACAAGTAGGAACAAAACGCCAAACCAACAAGGACAGTGGTGTTTTTGCCCTACAGCAATGCAACGCTTTATAAATTTCCCAAACTTCATCCCAGTACATAATTTTTTCCACATGACAACTTTTACTGAATACACTTCATTTTGCCACAGCTCTGTTTTGGCCAAAGTAATTAGGTATTTATGGGTATTTTAGCATGCATGACAATTTAAGAACCAAGCAGCTGAAATGTGTGAAGAGTCTGCTTCCTGAAGATCTGCTCTGACTGTTTTTGCTGATGATCCTCTGAAGTCATGATTAACCTGCCCTCATTAGGTTGTGCAGATTATTGTTTTTTCTATTTTGCAGTTTCTCTGTGATGTTTATTTGTGCTTTTGAGAGGGACACCTATTGTTTGAAACTTATCTGATGCAGATTCCAAACCAATTGAAGATCATGAGCTTTCCAACATGAGAACATGAAGATGCATTTATACTAGAGGTTTTTCCTCAGTCTGAAGCATGAAGTAGGGCAGCAGGGAGAAAAAAATCTGCATTTCATGCCTTCTGACTGAGATGTCGACAGTGTGCTGCTTCGTTTATTAACAAGGTGTCAGGCACATGGAGAGGACATCTTCAGACTTAAGAGCAAAATTTAAATGGCTGACATTAGGTGAACCTCTCTAACGTGTCAAAGATGATAACACTTGTGTACAGTTGAAATTATCCTGTAAAAATGATTTCCTGGATCAAATAGGATAACAGTATTAGAGGAGGTGGTCCAGATGTTTGAAATAGCTGAGTTAGGGTATGGAGGTGCCCAGGAGATAGGAGGACAGAGCTGTCATTACAGACTGGGAGGCAGGATATTGAGCGTGTGACATCATGCATCAAAATGTCTATAAACACTCCAAAAGTAAGAAGAAAAGCTTCTGTTTTCTGTCAGTGTTTGGTTTTAGGAATTATGTGCCTAAAGCATGCCATTTGAAAAAGCCTCCTTTTGTGACATCACAAACGGGGAAATCAGAATAGAACCACCTCTCACGTGCTGGAGGGAGCTGCTGCTGAAGGAGCAGCAGCTCTACAATTAGCCCCTCCTAGATACTGGAGCTTCTCATCTTATAACAGCCTGAGCAGGGGAGGGGTGGGCATGGCCAGCTGTTTTTCTTAAAGTGACAGAACCCTGAAACGGCTCATTGTAGAAGGGACACAAACTGTCAAGAACAAAACAGCTGAAATCACTTTATTTGAGAGGGATCTAGTGCAAACAATAACTTCATGAACATGTTTGGTATTGACCATAGAAGAATATAACTATTCTAACTCAAGAGAAAGCTTGTCTGAGTGGTTGAGAGTCTGGATGTCCATTAATGGGCCAACAGAAATAAGTAATTACCAGACACATACACGTTTCAGACATAAGTAAATGTATTTTAAAATCTGAGCCTGTTAAAAACTTTTAAAGGTCGAAAAACACTTTATTTTTTATTATTTGAAGACCCTGTTGAAAGTCTACTATTAAATACAAAATGGTAACTTCTAAGTACATAATAAAATGAAAGAACTGGATTTTAAAACAGCTAAAAAGCAGCTGCACTCATTTTGGGTGTTAACAGGATGAAAGAACTGACCTTGAATCAGTGTAAATAACTGACTTGCCTTTTGCACTTAACATGTTAGATACTACCCAATCAAGACAGAGCACTTTGTTTAATCCTTAATCAACACTCATATGACTGACAGTGATGCATTTACTGAAACCGATTTTTATTTGATTGTGACTGGATGAGAGTTTAAACTGAACAGATTTCATCACAGATAGTTTTTATTTTCTGATACAACTGGGCATGTGCCCAGGTTGCCCGTATGCTAAATCCAGGCAAGCTGAGAGATTAGAACCCTACAGACTAAAAGGTCACCTATGATGGAGTAATGACATGAATTTGAATTAGTCAGCCATTGGTAGCAGGTGGAAGTAATTGAGTTGTGAAGTTATGTGTCGTGTTTAATTGATTAAACACAGCGTGAACCGCCACGTTTTAGACTGACTGGATCGTTTCACTAAACATGCTGGACAGACCTGGTAGAAGGACACTGTAACCGTCAAGGTGAGAAATAATTATAGACTGTACCTGAGCTGGGTGGCACAAAATTTATGACCAGTTCTCATTAAATTATATCATTTAAAATTCTACACAGCATTTTCTAAAAAGGCATACAAGCTCAACTACTTTACTCCCACCTATCATCTATCTATCTATCTATCTATCTATCTATCATCTATCTATCTATCATCTATCTATCATCTATCTATCTATCTATCTATCTATCTATCTATCTATCTATCTATCTATCTATCTATCATCTATCTATCTATCTATCATCTATCTATCTATCTATCTATCTATTTATCTATCTATCTATCTATCTATCTATCATCTATTATTGGAAACATTGTACCTTTGCATCAAAAGGACACATAGATCTAATGGATCATCTCTATTATAGCTAATGTAAAAGTGGTCTAATTTGTTTTAGCCGTTTGTGGTTATGTGTTTTTATCACTGTAACTGTTGGTTTGATTATTTAATATCCGTTGTAAGTGGAGGTTATACGCGTACATTTAAGTACAAAAAAGAACTACCATCTGTATAATCCTGACAGTCTCAATTGCACTGATCCCCGAATTAAAATCCTTTAAAACCCCTTCACAATAAGAGCCCCAGGCAAATGCACTGCATGCTATTGACATGGATTCTAGTAAACTAACTCTACATTTACTGAAGACATGTCAAATCAGCCACTGTCTTCCAAGCAGCATATAGTCCGTTAAAGTTCTCTAACCAACACGCCTCAGCATGGTGAAGTGGACTTTTACCTAAAGCTGTGGTCCGTTAGCCTGGCAAGCCATCCTGTAAATGTGAATATATAGTCTGACCACGACTTTTAGGGAAAGCTCAGTTGTGGGGTGGAATCTACAGTTGTCTTTCAAACAGTCTCCGCATGCTTTTGGACAACGAACAACGTGACATACTCACTGCTACAAATGTCTATGTGTTTGGGGCAGTCCACCATATGCTGTCAAAGAAGACTCAAATACATTATATATCTGCTTTTGACTCAAAGAAAAGCCAAAGTCTAAATAGTCCAAAATTGATGCCAAAACCATTTCAAACAAGCCGTCACCATCTTTGTTGTTTCGCTCAATCTCAGTAACATCCCGCCCACCAATCCAATAGAGCGCTGTGATTAGCATAACACAAGACTGTTTGGGCCTGCTGAGGCCTGATGGAGCTTGGCTAGACCAACGTGCAGAGCAATTTCAATTTCAACTTTATTTATAAAGCGCTTTCACATGACCAAAAGGACAAACAAAGCGCAAAATCTTTTTGCTTCTGTTTTAGTCTGTTTAGATTTCAAGGCAGACGTAGTCTTTGTTTACAATCTGTGAGCCCGCTGGGTTGACGAGTCTGCACCAGCAAGCGCTGCTGCGCTGGCATTTGTAATTCAACACCAGCCGGCAAAACGTAGCAGCTGTCATTGTCTGAGGTGAGTGGCCTCCAACTACCCCTGCTGTGAGTGCTTGATTACAGGTAGGCGGTGCCAAGGAGCGGGCGCAGCTGATGATGATCTTCTCATCAACCGGCATGGCTACAAAAGGAGTGAGACAACAACTCGCCAGATGAGTACTCACCTTGGGTATTACTCAACCTGAGTAGCGCTTGCCTACTCTTGAGCCTAGTTCTCATTTATCTCTTTCGAGTCGTATTAATCTAACCTTGTTTCCGTCTCCAGGTTTGCTCAACCACCATGATCTTCTCTCCAGCCATAATCTCCTGGAAATCACTTCTTGCCCATGCCTCACTCCTCCATCGCCTGACCGACCCGCTCTTCACCGCTCACCTTCCCCACAACCAGGACCTTCGTGCCTTCCTGTGCTCGTCTCCTGGCTTCACCTCTCGAGCCTCTCTCCGGAGCTCCTCTCCTTTGTCTCCTCGATCACTCACTCACTTAGACCCGACCTCTCCCCCCTCTCAAGCTTCTCTCACTCAACAGAACCTGTAAGCCCAAGTTTCCTATTCCTTTTTTACCTCAGCTGGCCAGCTACTAACTTGTGTCTGCTTACAGACCTCTACGACGAATCAGCTACATGATGCAACAAATCACCTCCTTTGACAGTACTCCCTTGTTTAATAAAATATTATAAATGCATTTAACTTATCTGTGTCTCGAGCTTGGTGATTCTGTATGTCTTGGGTCAGGAAACTTAACCAAAACATGACAGCAGCTTTTGGAAAATCTTAAGTCAGTAAACAGGAGCGACCTAGAAGTTATTTCTTGTAACCCTAAGAACCACGGTACCTTTTTGTTTAACTCTAATAACGGGTAAAGAAGGCTACAGGCTGATGTTGAGCTAACAATGCTAACGGTGAATTAGAAACAAATAGTCATCTCTGAAAATATCTAAAGCTACTTTTTCAATTACCAACAACTCAATATTACAGAGAAATGTTTTTAACCACTTATCAACTTACTGTGTAGGACTCGTCTTCACTTGTCATCTAGCATCTTGCTAGATGTTGATCCATAACTGGCAACAGCAGTGGGGAGAGTCACTCGTTTGTTTTGAAACATGAACTACCCAAATTTGACCACAGGATGCCATTCTTACATCATGCACCTGTAAAGCTCAGTTGAAACACTCTATACTTGTAAAAATACACCAGCAGGAAGAAGCTGTTGCAGCAATTAGGCTTTTATCGAACACTTTACAGCAGCAGCTTTAATCTGCTTGTCAGTTTGCTGTTGTAACAATTTAAATAGGGTATTTCTTTCTTTTCCAACCAGATATGGTCTTATCTTCAACCAAACGTTTCTCCGGATTTTTGTTTTGGGTTTTGATCTTTGAATGTTAACTTCTAAGAGTTTTGTTTGACTGTATTTGTGTTGTTTAATTAATCACATGTACAACATAGGAATTTCTGTCATTTAATAATAATTTTCTACATCCCAGAGTGCAAATTGTCATATTTGGAAAACAAATGAAATGAAAGAGAGGTTGTAGAAATTATTCCTGTTCTCACCTCTCCCCACCCACAAATAACGTCATGTTCCTCAGCTCATTCGTCATCTCCTCCCTCCCATCAACCTCCAACTGCTGTCGGAGGATCTCCCAGGTGGAGATTCACTGGAGTCATTTGCAGTGTGAAATCTAAAGGCTGCTGCCTATCACAACTGCAAAGATCAACACAAAAGACTTCTGAGTCAAAGACAACAATTAGAATAACAGATCAAAGATAAAGGTCCACCCTACCACCATTAGGTGGTGTGTAAAAAGGTTTGGTGCTGCGTGTCTGTAAACTGAACTTTTCTCATCTCTCTCCTACATCAACGTTCCATTGTGTGTTCCTCAGTGATCAGAAACTTGTGAAGTATTTTAGTCTCACCTGCTCTTCCTTCCTGGTTTCATCTGAGGTTTAAGACAAAAACAACTCAAACCCTTGTGTTTGTTGTTAATTAGTCATGCATGAATTAGAAGCAGAAAACAACCAGTGTGTGTGTGTGTGGGGGGGGGGGGGGGGGGGGGGTGGTTTCTTTATCACATAAGATAAATAAATATACATGAGAACTCAAACTGCAGGAGAACAATTTGTACCAGACAAATACAAAACCATCAGAAATAAGATCTAATAAAACAGCAAAGAGATAAAACATGAAGGACGGACGTCTACTTCCTGTCAGCACTGTCTGTTCATTTTGGCTTCTTTTGTTAACTAGGGTGGGGAATGGGGGGGTGCTATGATCGATATCTTAAAGCTACCGTATAAACTCAGCTTCCTGTACCAAACACACAGTAATAATGTCATACAGAAGTTCACTCAATCCCTTTAGAGATGTGTACCAAAGAAAATACGCTATTTCTATTTATTAAATATGTGTATCAGTTTTGATTTTAGAAGATGGAGAATGAGGTAGCCAACAAAATTAAGGCTGAAGAATATGAAACTTAAGAAAAGATAGGAAACTTCGATGTATGGAAACAACAAAGGTGTCATGGTCAGACTAACTGAACAGTGCATAAATACTTTATTTTTGTTGGCCTGTTTGGTGGGAGCAGGTGGTAATGGTCAGAAATTTAGTGGGTGGGATTTAAAATGTAGTCCATGCACTTCCCAGTGCAGTACACACTAATATTTTCCCACTTATTTCCAAGCATCAACACTAAAGAAAACTACATTTTTATTCTCTCACTGATTAGACCTGCAGGCTCCTTTGGCTGTTCTCTACTTTTATAGCAGCTTTGTGTGACTTTGTCTTCTTTACATGACTGACTATGTTGAATTTACTCTATGAATGTTTCAATGATAGTGGATTATTATTCTACACAGTCCTACTTTTGGGTACTTCTATTGTAGTCTACATTGTTAGATCAAAGTAATTTTAATCTCATAATTTGCATTTATCTCTTGATTTTTATTTTAGCATTTACATAAAAACTGTCTGAAAAGGGTAGAATGCCTTCTCCAGGTCAGGGACGAGGTCCTGCCCCAAGTGGAGGAGTTTAAGTATCTCGGGGTCTTGTTCACGAGTGAGGGAAGGGTGGAGCGTGAGATCGATAGGCGGATTGGTGCTGCATCTGCAGTGATGGGGGCGTTGTACCGGTCTGTCGTGGTGAAGAGAGAGCTGAGCCGAAAGGCAAAGCTCTCAATTTACCGGTCGATCTACGTTCCTACCCTCACCTATGGTCACGAGCTTTGGGTAGTGACCGAAAGAACGAGATCGCGGATACAAGCGGCCGAAATGAGTTTTCTTCGCAGGGTGGCTGGACTCTCCCTTAGAGATAGGGTGAGAAGCTCGGTCATCTGGGAGGGGCTTGGAGTAGACCCGCTGCTCCTCCACATCAAGAGGAGCCAGTTGAGGTGGCTCGGGCATCTGATTAGGATGCCTCCTGGACGCCTCCCTGGTGAGGTTTTCCGGGCACGTCCAACCGGGAGGAGACCCAAAGGAAGACCCAGGACACGCTGGAGAGATTATGTCTCTCGGCTGGCCTGGGAACGCCTTGGGATCCCCCCGGAGGAGCTGGCCCAAGTGGCTGGGGAGAGGGAGGTCTGGGCTTCCCTCCTTAAGCTGCTGCCCCCACGGCCCGACTCCAGATAAGCGGGAGAAAATGGATGGATGGACGTTCCACTGTTTAATGTTGCACTTTCAACATAAAGCCTATACTGTTGATCAAAGGCTCAATATTTCTGTAGTGGTTATTCATAATTTACAAGTAAACATGGGAAAATGAACACAGATCATAAAATAGACAGTGCACCCTGCAGAGACATGCTTTTTGAGTGTATTTAAAGTTTGTGCTCTTATTTTGATGAGTCCTACCACTATATCCTGATGTGTTTTCACATGAAGAGGAGGGTGTGCAGTGTGCTTCCTAAACCAGTGAATAATTGTGGTAAATAACTGTGACCAAATAA